>WSYH01010007.1:0-24335 GCA_036426205.1 Ascaphus truei | reverse complement strand
CCAGTTGTAATGCCAGATAAACATTTAATAATAAAACAAACCAGAAATAAATCAAATGTGTTTGCAGAAACCAGTATCACAATGGACATGTCACAGAGGGGTGGGGGGAAAAAAGGAAAGGGGAAAAAAACATGAACACAAGGAATATACACAAAAATGGAGAACGGCAAGTATGCTAGGGGGCAACGTTTCGAGGGACTACCTCTTCATCTGGCCATTCCCCCTGGTCCAAAAGGTCCAGCGTGTACTTCCCTACGCCTCCCTTCCCTATAACTGGTCAAATCAGACACCCCTGAAAATAGATAGCAAACATACAGTGTAGGCTAATACAGCTAACAGCTAATAGCGGAAGCAGAATAAACTACAGTCAAGCCAGTAGTTCAAGTACTACCAGAAACTGTGTGCAATGGTACAGTCAAGGCTGAACACAGCCTGCAAGAAAGCAGCTGGCAAAGAAGCACCAGGATCCCGTGGATCCACGGGACACTGCGGGCGGCGGCCAGAGCTACATATAACAGCTGAGACTGCATCTACTCCTCAGCTCCTTCCCCCACACAAGCACAAGAGCAGAACCACAGGGTTTGATTACTGTCTTCATACAGGTTTGATTACTGTCTTCATTTGCTATTGCCATTAATCTTACATTGACTGTTGTGACTCCTGGTGCTTCTTTGCAAGCTGCTTTCTTGCAGGCTGTGTTTCAGCCTTGACTGTACCATTGCACCAGTTTTTGGTAGTACTTGAACTACTGGCATTGACTGTAGGGGATCGTTGCTTCCCTGCTATTAGCTTTTTAGCTGTATTTACCTACAGTATGTTTGCTATCTATTTTCAGGGGTGTCTGATTTGACCAGTTATAGGGGAGGGAGGCTTAGGGAAGTACCTCTGGACCTTTTGGACCAGGGGAATGGGCCAGAATGAAGAGGTAGTCCTCGAACGTTTGCCCCACTAGCAAACTTGCCGTTCCCATTTTTTGTGTATATTCCTTGTGTTTCATGTTTTTTTTCCCCTTTTCCTTCCCCCCCCCACCCCCCCACTTTGTTGACATGCCCATTTGTGATACTGGTTTCTGCAAACACATTTGATTATTTCTGGTTTGTTTTATTATTAAATGTTTATTCTGCATACAAACTGTTTTCATCATTTAGCTATTAGACAGTGAGTGCTGGTACTTACGTAGATTTGTTAGTATTATACAGGGGAATAAGGGTCCCCTTTGGTTCCGTGCACCCTGCAATTGCATTAATTTAACATCATCAGAGTGCTGTCTATAGTCCCCCTTTTACCCTCTAGTTTCATGGCAGCACCATACACAAACATTCTAAATTGATGCTTAGGGCTTCATGTAGTAAACAGCGATAAGGCCACAAAAAGTTGGCAAGATGAAAAACAGTTGTAATGCAGAATAAATAATTTAATAACAAACAAACCATAAATAAATCAAATGTGTTTGCATGTCACAAAGTGAGGGTGGGGGGGAAAAGGAAATGGGAAAAAAACATGAAACACAAGGAATATACACAAAAATGGAGAACGGCAAGTATGCTAGGGGGCAACGTTTCGAGGGACTACCTCTTCATCTGGCCATCCCCTGGTCCAAAAGGTCCCAGAGGTACTTCCCTAAGCCTCCCTTCCCCTATAACTGGTCAAATCAGGACACCCCTGAAAATAGATAGCAAACATACAGGTGTAGGCTAAATACAGCTAAAAAGCTAATAGCAGGGAGAAGAATCCACTACAGTCAATGCCAGTAGTTCAAGTACTAACAGAAACTGTGTGCAATGGTCAGTCAAGGCTGAACACAGCCTGCAAGAAAGCAGCTTGCAAAGAAGCCAGGAGTCCACAACGTCAATGTAAATTAATGCAATAGCAAATGAAGACAGTAATCAAACCCTGTATGAAGACAGTAATCAAACCCTGTGGTCTGCTCCTTGTGCTTGTGTGGAGTGCTGAGGAGTGAGATAGCAGTCTCAGCTGTATATTAGCTCTGGCCGCCCTTCGCAGTGTCCCGTGGATCCACGGGATCCTGGTGCTGTCCACATGCTGGGGAAAGTGTCTGCTGTGATCACGCTGAGGGGGATTAGCTTGTCATGGGACCCCCACAGAATACAATTTTGTGGTGCCACGACCATCACAGTACATGACATGAGTGGCCGTGGCACGGAAGATGTAAAATCTTGCTACGTACATCTGTACATGAATTCATTTTGGTATTGAGTGCACGTAAGAAGGTGCTTTGTTTGTTAAGCCTCTCTCTCTCTGGGATGGTTAATTTTCAGTTTATTGAACAAATTCCAGACAACTTCAAACTTCTCTGTCAAATCCAGCCCATATCTGCCAAACCAGGGGCAAGTCCTTAAGGGTGTGGGGGGTAACGTGGTGGCGACTACATTTTTGACTCGATCAGCTCAGTTCCTTCATATCAAGGCAAGGCAGGTGCCTATCTCCTCAAGTTCCCTCTACACACAGATATCCATGTTGCATCTATCCTCCCGATATGCAGCTTGATGATATCCAGCCTTACTGTTTGATGATGACATGACCACATATATCTCCCTTCTCTTTGTTCTCCCTTAGTTGTTCCAACCTCCCTGGGATGTCCGTCCTCTTTTCCTGCTTATATAAATAGTATAATATAGTATATAATTTAGATTTATAGATAGCGTTCTTGTGTAGAATAGCACAGATGAAACAACAATTAGATTGACTACCAGGATTAAGACCACAACATGGTCTTCTCTAATGTGTGTCTATTACAAAGATTCCAATTGCTAGCAGCCTTTAATATAAACCTAAATGTAGAAATACAACTCATTTTCCATCTAGTTTGCACCTCTTAGTTTGAGCAAGGCTCTGCCACATTCACAAATGGTCAGAGCAAAAAGATTAGTCAGTAATGAGACTGCGTTTTTCACAAAAAGATTATAACTAGAGATGGGTGACATTTTCACAGAAATTGAAATGAGAGGAGGGGCGGAGAGACTCCCCCAAATCTTCCTCCGATACATATGTAGAGACTTGACTCAAAAAGAGCATGCCTCAGATACAGAACCGAGAGCTATGAAAAACTATATTTAAATAACTCATATCCCACAGTTCCTACAAGGATTTTCCATAATAATTACACCTTGTAATGAAGGGGGTACTGGTGTCAGGCACAATCTCTGCTATTCTGATCAGCAGAAGCTTGACTCCTTTAGAACTAAATTACAAATTTCAGATAAGATGTTTTTGTACAGTAGAGAGAATCTTCTCTTTCATGTGTTTTGTTGTGTTGCCCTTTGCTGCTGCCTATCTGTATACATTTGACTTAATTTGAATACTAGCTGCAGGGAGGGTTTATTTGTTTCTAAATATATTGGTCTTGATGTTTTTTCTTCTATTTACTATTTATTTCAGGGTTATTTTGGGCACTGTATATCCCTTTACCCCGTTTGTTTGTTATACGGTACAGTGTCACTTGCATCTTGTGATGCATCTTATTTGTTGCATCATTTGGAACTAATCTTAATTATACTGAATCTGATGGTTTGGGTAATTGTTATGTTTATTTTTGTTTTCTTAGAGCGTGGAATGCTGCCCATAAGAAAAGTATGTTGTGTGTTTTGAACACACGTGGAGTGGTGAGTTTTATGATGGTACCAGGTACATTTTCTTTACCTTGTAGATTCTCAAGGGTGGTGGGGGAGGAGGGAATAAGCTCTTGCTACGTGTCCTGAAAATGGTGCCAGGGGTTACGAAACTGGAGAGAACACAAAATCCTTGCAAGAGCAAGCAAAAGACTCCTTTCAACAGCACTCATAAAGTGAAAAATGTATTAAAATAACTAAACCTTTAATGAATACTAATGAGTAACAGTGAACAAAACTCTTAAAACAAATTAAACAGCTAACTTCCAGTCCTTAACCAAGGCTGGTTGACATGTGGATCTAGGGAATAGTAATTACCTGGCAAAAGCAGACAGAATGGATATTTAGCTAATGCCTCGTGTGGTATATAGCGGTAGAAATAATTATATGTTTATCACGGACAGACCGGACCGGACATATAAATTCGTACTTACACTGAACTAAATTGATTCAAAGAGTATATTCAGACCAATGCATTAAAGTGCTTAATGTATATGAATCAACTAAGATATATATAGAAAAAAAAAAAACCTAGAAGAAACGCGCGTAAATATAACATGGGTTAAAAGGCTACTATGTACTAGAAATGGGCTGAGGATTGAATGTGTAGTGTAATGAAAGTATCAGCATATCACTTTACATATTATCTATTTATTGTCAAATACCTCAGCGTGTATAGAGTTCTCACGAGATAAATCTTAAACTAGTGAGAAACTTCCCACGGGCTTCCGTGTGGAAACAGCACAGTGTAATAGGACAGAGTGTATGAGTAATTATTGATATAAAGTGCAATAGTTCATATGCCCACAGTATGCAAGATATAGTTTGCAGATCAGATCTAAATATTCAGATGTATATATTGTAGCACTAGAAAAACTCTAGGCACCTCCCACCGGTGTGGTGTATTCATGAACACCACCGGACATTATATTATCCGGGTGAGGAAGAGGTTAACCTTAGTATACCACTGGAGTGCTATATGTACCTTCCACCCGTGTGGTGTATTTGTGAACACCACCGGACCTTTAATTGACGGGTAAGGAAGGGGTTAATATAGGTTATAAACTAACCCCCTATGTGTATACTAGATCCTCTTAATGTATCATATACTTTGTACAATATAGTCAGGTGTGTGGTGTATTAATAAACATCACCAAACATATTAATACTGCACCGACACACTTTATTCTAGCAAATGCCCAGTTTGTACCTGGCAGAGATACCTGGAATGCGCCACTCCTCACCTCTGACAAGCCCCGTTGTGTTTTGCCTTCCCAGCCGGTTCATGCCTGGCTGCGGGCGGCTGATCTGTTAAATGATAATGATTAGGATTTAAAAGGCTGCAATGCTTCGTGTGTCTACAGATGCATTAAATTAATGAATTGTAATGCAGTATATATATATATATACTGTGCAGTATTGCAGCCAGTGGGAATAAATGCTTCAATCCCTGCCTAGAAATGACCTCAATGCACTGGGCAGAAAACAGTCACAACCTCAATACACCGGGTATACCCGAATTCGTGGGACTAGCCGAGCTCAATAAAAGTGTTTCGCCAGTGTAGCAAGTCTGAGTAGCGCAAACCCCCTATGAACTAGGTATATAAGTTATACATACGATCGTAGTGTCTATGTTAAAGCACAGGCACAAAATATATTCTCAATATGTGCTAAGTGTAAGTTGCAGGGACTCCACCGCGTGGTGTTCATTAATACACCACGCCGGTGTTTTTTAAGAGTTTTTGTGTTCACTGTTACCCATTAGTATTCATTAAAGGTTTAGTTATTTTATACATTTTTTTCACTTTATGAGTGCTTGTTGAAAGGGTTCTTTTGCTTGCTCTTGCAAGGTTTTGTGTTCACCTTGTAGATTCTGTCTGAAGAAAGCCCTTATAGGAGTGAAACATTGGACTTGCACCATCTAATAAATGTATAAAAAAGTATAAAAGTGCTAAAGCAGTGTTATTTGATGCTTCACAACAAGTGTACAGATATGGTCTGTTTTATTTACCCTGAGAACTCAATAGTAAGTGGAAACTACAGTTTCTTTAAAGTTTGTTCTGTGCTAAAGGAGTGCAGACTAAGGGGTTATGCACTAAGCAGTGATAAGTGCTGTTTAAGTGAGATACATGCCATTATAGCGCGATACTTCCTTTTGTGAGATTCACAAAGCAGTGATAAGTGCTTTTAAGTAGCCATTATAGCACATAAGCACTGTTATCACTGCTCTGTGAATCTCCAACCAGGCAGTATAACGCTATAAAGGCAGTTATCTCACTTAAAGCACTTATCACTGCTTTGTGCATAGCACCAGAAAACCCACTTATCACTGCTTAGTGCATAACCCCCTATGAGAGGGAGGTGGGGAGGAGAAATGGGAGAGAGGGATGAAAGAGAGGAGGAATAGATGTGGGAGGAATTTGTAGGGAGGAATGGAAAGGATGGAGGCATGGAGGGAGGGTGGAATGGGAGTGATGAGCAATGCAAGGATGTATGGGTAGAATGGAAGGGAGGTGGAATAGGATGGAGGAATGGAAGGAGTGGACGAGAAATGGAAGATGGAAAGAAGAATGTGAAGGAATAAAAGGGGGAAAAAAGAGAAATCTTTACAGTCTTCAACTTCAGCTGTGACTTTCACCTATAGGTCCTGCCAAGTGTCTGCCACATGAAAGCACAGGAAATGTCAAGAATACTAGCTACTATTAGTTGTGTGTTAACATTTCAACATAAGGAAAATGAATCAGGGCAAATTGTTATTGATTTGGAATTATCTTAATACTGTAAATACTGAGTTCAGATTAGTAACCCACTTAAATAAGATAGATCTGCTCAAACTAGAAATCTCTGTTCTTTATTTGCATTACCTGTGTAACATATAACACAATATGTACAGGCATACCCCGCATTAACTACGCAATGGACGGAGCATGTATGTAAAGCAAAATGTAACTTAAAGTGAAGCACTACCTTTTCCCACTTATCGATGCATGTACTGTACTGCAAATCGATATATACGTGCATAACTGATGTAAATAACGCATTTGTAACAGGCTCTATAGTCTCCCCCGCTTGCGCACAGCTTCGGTACAGGTAGGAAGCCGATATTGCTGCTCAGGACGTGATGACAGGCGCATGCGTGAGCTGCCGTTTGCCTATTGGGCGATATGTACTTACTCGCGAGTGTACATAAAGTGAGTGTACTTAAAGCGGGGTATGCCTGTATAGAATGTAACACACGATTGAGTTTGCAATTTATGCTTGGCAAGTAACTATTATTATAATTTTATTTGATGTAAAACAGAAATTATGTTATGATTAAAATCCTTTTCTTTTCCATACTGTACCTCATGGTATTTTTTTACTGTTTTCCCAGATGCACATGTGCAGGATTTCATGTTTGTACTGCACAGCCACAACTTCCTCCACAGCGCTTAACAAGTAGGCAACGTGGAAAAAATACAGCATTGGCATCTTTAGCTCTTCTCTTAAATTCACAGTGTAATTGTGGAGTACAGTGTAACGATTGACATCATCATTTAGCCTGTCCAAATCAACTAGAGAGACAAAAATCATGGTTAAGAAGCATAGAACAGAACATTCACCTGTGAGTACTGTATTTATGTTCTTATTTACTTCTCTTATTTGTAACAAACAACATATTAAATATAATCCAGAGATACACACTACTACAAACAAACCAATGAAACATCATCAAATTCAAATGCTCAATATATAATTTTTTAGAATATGCTTTTAAAAAACCCACTAATAAAAAAACAGTCTTATTTTATGCTTACCTAATCTGTTATAAAAGGTAGTATATTGTATCAC
This sequence comes from Ascaphus truei, assembly GCA_036426205.1. Taxonomy (NCBI): domain Eukaryota; kingdom Metazoa; phylum Chordata; class Amphibia; order Anura; family Ascaphidae; genus Ascaphus; species Ascaphus truei. The sequence goes on along the minus strand of WSYH01010007.1, from coordinate 16,875 downwards.
TTTTGGTGTTCCTGCCTGTTTTTATTTCCATAATGTCTTGTACACAGGTAGCAGAGGGATTATGGAACACCTGTTAATATGACTGTACATGAGTTTTGCTTGATAATGAAATTTCGGTTTACCTCAGCATTTTAAAGTTTTAGTGCAAGCCGATCTGCTTGTAAATACACCTAGGTGGCAGTCTTTGCTGTAGTGTTCACTAAAAATTAATTTCAGTAGCCACAAAAGTAGAAGACTGTTTGTCACTGCATATGAAGGCATTTTTGGCTGATGGCTCTTTCTGCCATTATTTAATAAGGCCCTTATTGTTTGATGAAAAGCTATTATGGCATTGCGTGATAGAGAAGTTTTTTGTTTATGAATAACAGTAGATGTGTTTAAATCCTAAGGGGACTGTAGTCAGGACGGCTGTAGCCGAGTCAGGGAACAGTCCACACGTGTAGTGTCAGGATAAATGAAAACGTTCAGTGGACTTTATTTCTCCACAGCATAACATAACATGTGGTACACAGTCCCCTTTAAACAACAAACAAATCCTGCTCCACATTGGGAGAAACTGACTAACACTCTAGGCCTATCTAGCAGGCTGGCTGCTAAACCATTACCAAACCGTAAGTGTATTTTAAGCATCAGGAAAACAAATGAACAAGTCTTACTTGTTGTGAAGTATTAGTTTGGTGAATTCCGTCTGGCTAGCAGCTAACATTTCAGAGTTCTCTGGTCTAAGGCAGCCAGCTACTGCCGTACAAAATCCTTTATACCTTGCTGGTTAACAGGTGTCAGCTTACCTCCTGATTACCTAGCTTCCTCCTGAGTTAACCTTCTGAGTGCTGGATGAAGCACTCAGACATATGTTTCCCAGGCATAACTGATAGGGTTGACTTCACCCTGTCCATACCTCCCCTGTTTGTGTGTGGCTATGGTCCCACACGGCTAAGCCCGACCCTCCACTCCTTCTCTTGCAAAAAATCGTCATTTCCATTGTCCTTTCCAGTCTATGCTGTATATCAAAGAGAGGGTTGGAGGGCCATATACCACCTGGTCAACCTTGAATTTGTGCCCTTCAGGTTGATTAACCATTTGAAGGGCGAATGGTCAGTGACCAGGGTGAAGTGTACTCCGGCGACATAATGTCTCAAGGCCTCAATTGCCCATTTTACAGCGGAGGCACTCTTCTCAATGACGGAATACTCACTTCCCTTGGGAAACAGCTTCCAGCTGATGACAGGATGGGGTGTTCAACACCATCAAATTGTGGACAGCACTGGCTCCTAGTCCTACCTCTGAGGCATCCGTCTGGATGATGAAGGCTCTTTAAAATCTGGCTCCAAAGAGCGGGGTCCTCTGACAGGCACTTTTTAGCATGTCAAAGGCTCTTGGCACTCTCAAGACCATTTAACTTGGGTCGGGGCACTCTTTTGTCAGATCTGTTAGGGGTGCAGAAATTTCTGAAAAATTGGGGATAAACCGCCTGTATACCCGCTAACCCCAAAAGGGAGTTGACCTGTGTCTTGTCTGTGGGGTGGGGACTACTTTATGGCGGCCACCTTGCTAGCAGTGCCTTACTATCCCTCCTCCAACGCATAGCCCAAGTATTTTGTAGTGGATTTACACAGGGCACATTTTTTCGGATTTACAGTGAGCCCTGCTTCTCTTAAGGACGTTAGGACTGCCCTTAACCTTTTTATATGAGACTGCCAGTGTCTGCTATAGATGACAATGTCATTCCAAGTAGGCAGCGGCATATGTCCTATGGGGTCGTAGTACCTGTCCATTAACCTTGGAAGTGGCTGGAGCCCCATGTAACCCAAATGGATAGTGACGAATTGCGTATAAACCGAGAGGGGTGGCGAAGCAGTTTTGCATTGGATTCTTCCGCTAGAGGTATCTGCCAATATCCTTTCGTGAGATCTAGGGTGGGAGATATATCTGCTTTACCAAAGAGTCAAGCAATTCATCCGCCTAGGCATTGGGTATGCATCGCATCTGGATACCGCATTACCTTCGCAGATCCACGCAAAAACCTCACCTTCCCATCTGGTTTAGGGACCAACCTATAGGACTACACCATACCTGTGGGACTCCTGCGATCATGCCCAATTCCAACATGTCGATTATCTCTCTCTCTACCAGGTCTTATTGCCCTCTGGCAATCTATAGGGACGGGACCGTACTTTTACGCCAGGTTCTGTCTCAATCCTCTGGGACACTAAATCAGTCTGTCCTGGCAGCTCAGAAAAACATCTGGGAACTGGTCACATAGTCTAGTACAGAGGTGGCATACTTTATCCTCACTTGGCTAGTGCCGCAAGCCGGAGGTTTCCCGGCTGCTCTTTTTTTTTTCCCTCGGCGTGCCGCGCGTCATTGATGCGCGGTCACCGTCTCATCGGGAGCGTGCGCGCATGGCGCGTGTGCCCAGGGCCCCCGAGGGAGCCTGGGTTCCTCTAATGTGGGGGATGGCGGTGGGGGGCTCCGGGGGACCGGCGGACCCGCAGAGGGGAGGGGGAAGCCCGATCGGAGGACCGATCCTCCGAGGCTCCGGCGCGTGCGCGGGAGTAATGCGGCGCGCCCGGTATTCGTCGTGGCCGAGACCGGGTAAATGTTAGAAAAACTCGGCCGCGACAGTAGGTCTGACCGTTTCCGTTGTTAACTGACCTCCCATGGGAATCTGATGGTCATGTACGTACTACTCTTTGGAGGCTGTGGACCCAAATCCGTCTTCCTTCCAAGGGTGGATGACAGCAATCTCATCGTTTTCCAGGGTTTCAGGACGGTTTACGTGGTAGATTTGGTTACCCTCCTGACGCCTGGTTGAGGATCTCATAGTTCACCCCCCGGTGCGGCGGGAGAACTTGGAAAGGACCAGCGCACTTTGCAAGGAGTTTACTTCTCTGATGTCGGTAGTTAGATAGCACCACTTCGTCCCCAGGTTGGAGAGACCCTCAATCGGGCATTTTGGTTTGTACTGAGCTCTTTGATGTTCTTGAGTGGCATTGAAGTTTCCTTAGCAAATCGACACTATCATGTTTGCTTGCGGTTTCTAAGGTGATGACATACTGAAGGTTATCTTGGAGGGGGAGGGATCGCTCCTACCACGGATTCCTTCAGTAGGTTGAGAATACCCTAAGGTTGGCGTCTCATATAGGATGCCACACGGGGAGAAGGGGGGGGCCCCCCCTTTGTGGGATGATTGGGGACTCTCGACCTACGGCGCAAACATAGGAATGGGAGAAGTTCATCACAAGTCTCGCTTTTCAGTGTCCACCAAACTTCCTAAGGCATGGTTTTTAAAGTACGGTTAAACCTCTCTACCAATCCATCAGTCTGAGCACTTGTCTAAACATGAAACACAAGGAATATACACAAAAAATGGAGAACGGCAAGTATGCTAGGGGGGCAACGTTTCGAGGGACTACCTCTTCATCTGGCCCATTCCCCCTGGTCCAAAAGGTCCCAGAGGTACTTCCCTACGCCTCCCTTCCCCTATAACTGGTCAAATCAGACACCCCTGAAAATAGATAGCAAACATACAGTGTAGGCTAAATACAGCTAAACAGCTAATAGCAGGGAAGCAAGAATAAACTACAGTCAATGCCAGTAGTTCAAGTACTACCAGAAACTGTGTGCAATGGTACAGTCAAGGCTGAACACAGCCTGCAAGAAAGCAGCTGGCAAAGAAGCACCAGGATCCCGTGGATCCACGGGACACTGCGGAGCGGCGGCCAGAGCTACATTAACATCCCTGGCTATCTTATCTTCTCCATTCTCGGTCACGTGCCGTCCCTCGCCTGCTCCGACACAAGCACAAGGAGCAGACCACAGGGTTTGATTACTGTCTTCATACAGGGTTTGATTACTGTCTTCATTTGCTATTGCCATTAATCTTACATTGACTGTTGTGGACTCCTGGTGCTTCTTTGCAAGCTGCTTTCTTGCAGGCTGTGTTCAGCCTTGACTGTACCATTGCACACAGTTTCTGGTAGTACTTGAACTACTGGCATTGACTGTAGTGGATTCTTGCTTCCCTGCTATTAGCTTTTTAGCTGTATTTAGCCTACACTGTATGTTTGCTATCTATTTTCAGGGGTGTCTGATTTGACCAGTTATAGGGGAAGGGAGGCTTAGGGAAGTACCTCTGGGACCTTTTGGACCAGGGGGAATGGGCCAGATGAAGAGGTAGTCCCTCGAAACGTTGCCCCACTAGCAAACTTGCCGTTCTCCATTTTTTGTGTATATTCCTTGTGTTTCATGTTTTTTTCCCCTTTTCCTTTTTTCCCCCCACCCCTCACTTGTGACATGTCCATTTGTGATACTGGTTTCTGCAAACACATTTGATTTATTTCTGGTTTGTTTTATTATTAAATGTTTATTCTGCATTACAACTGTTTTCATCATTTAGCTATTAGACAGTGAGTGCTGGTACTTACGTAGATTTGTTAGTATTATACAGGGGAATAAGGGTCCCCTTTGGTTCCGTGCACCCTGCAATTGCATTAATTTAACATCATCAGAGTGCTGTCTATAGTCCCCCTTTTACCCTTAGATTTCAATGGCAGCACCAATACACAACATTCTGAAATTGATGCTTAGGGCTTCATGTAGTAAACAGCGATAAGGCCACAAAAAGTTGGCAATGATGAAAACAGTTGTAATGCAGAATAAATATTTAATAACAAAACAAACCATAAATAAATCAAATGTGTTTGCATGTCACAAAGTGAGGGGTGGGGGGGAAAAGGAAAATGGGAAAAAAACATGAAACACAAGGAATATACACAAAAAATGGAGAACGGCAAGTATGCTAGGGGGGCAACGTTTCGAGGGACTACCTCTTCATCTGGCCCATTCCCCCTTGTCTCAAAAGGCCCAGAGGTACTTCCCTAAGCCTCCCTTCCCCTATAACTGGTCAAATCAGAGACCACCCCTGAAAATAGATAGCAAACATACAGTGTAGGCTAAATAACAGCTAAAAAGCTAATAGCAGGGAAGCAAGAATCCAACTACAGTCATGCCAGTAGTTCAAGTACTACCAGAAACTGTGTGCAATGGTAAGTCAAGGCTGAACACAGCCTGCAAGAAAGCAGCTTGCAAAGAAAGCACCAGGAGTCCACAACAGTCAATGTAAATTAATGCAATAGCAATGAAGACAGTAATCAAACCCTGTATGAAGACAGTAATCAAACCCTGTGGTCTGCTCCTTGTGCTTGTGTGGAGTGCTGAGGAGTGAGATAGCAGTCTCAGCTGTTATATGTAGCTCTGGCCGCCGCTTCGCAGTGTCCCGTGGATCCACGGGATCCTGGTGCTTCCACATTGCTGGGGAAAGTGTCTGCTGTGATCACGCTGAGGGGGGATCTATGCTTGTCAATGGGACCCCCACAGAATACAATTTTGTGGTGCCACGACCATCACAGTCACATGACTATGAGTGGCCGTGGCACGGAAGATGTAAAATCTTGCTACGTACATCTGTACATGAATTCATTTTGGGTATTGAGTGCACGTAAGAAGGTGCTTTGTTTGTTAAGCCTCTCTCTCTCTTGGGATGGTTAATTTTCAGTTTATTGAACAAATTCCAGACAACTTCAAACTTCTCCTGTCAAATCCAGCCCCATATCTGCCAAACCAGGGGCACAGTCCTTAAGGGTGTTGGGGGGTACGAGGTGGCGACTACATTTTTGACTCGATCAGCTCAGTTCCTTCATATCAAGGCAAGGCAGGTGCCTATCTCCTCAAGTTCCCTCTACACACAGATATCCATGTTGCTTCTATCCTCCCGATATGCAGCTTGATGATATCCAGCCTTACTGTTTGATGATGACACTGACCACATATATCTCCTTCTCTTTGTTCTCCCTTAGTTGTTCCTAACCTCCCTGGGATGTCCGTCCTCTTTTCCTGCTTATATAAATAGTATAATATAGTATATAATTTAGATTTATAGATAGCGTTCTTGTGTAGAATAGCACAGATGAAACAACAATTAGATTGACTACCATGGAGTAAGACACAACATGGTCTTCTCTAATGTGTGTCTATTACAAAGATTCCAATTGCTAGCAGCCTTTAATATAAACCTAAATGTAGAAATACAACTCTATTTCCATCTAGTTTGCACACTCTTAGTTTGAGCAAGGCTCTGCCACATTCACAAATGGTCAGAGCAAAAAGATTAGTCAGTAATGAGACTGCGTTTTTCACAAAAAGATTATAACTAGAGATGGGTGACATTTTCACAGAAATTGAAATGAGAGGAGGGGCAGGAGAGACTCCCCTCAAATCTTCCTCCAGATAACATATGTAGAGACCTCTGACCTCAAAAAAGAGCATGCCTCAGATACAGAACCTGAGAGATATGAAAACTATATTTAAATAACTCATATCCCACAGTTCCTACAAGGATTTCCATAATAATTACACCTTGTAATGAAGGGGGTACTGGTGTCAGGCACAATCTCTGCTATTCTGATCAGCAGAAGCTTGACTCCTTTAGAACTAAATTACAAATTTCAGATAAGATGTTTTTTGTACAGTAGAGAGAATCTTCTCTTTCATGTGTTTTTGTGTTGCCCTTTGCTGCTGCCTATCTGTATACATTTGACTTAATTTGAATACTAGCTGCAGGGAGGGTTTATTTGTTTTCTAAATTATATTGGTCTTGATGTTTTTCTTCTATTTACTATTTATTTCTGAGGGTTATTTTGGGCACTGTATATCCCTTTACCCCGTTTGTTTGTTATTACGGTACATGTCACTTGCATCTTGTGATGCATCTTTATGTTGTGCATCATTTGGAACTAATCTTAATTATACTGAATCTGATGGTTTGGGTAATTGTTATGTTTATTTTGTTTTCTTAGAGCTGGAATGCTGCCCATAAGAAAAGTATGTTGTGTGTTTTGAACACACGGTGGAGTGGTGAGTTTATGATGGTACACAGGTACATTTTCTATTACCTTGTAGATTCTCAAGGGGTGGGTGGGGGAGTGAGGGAATAAGCTCTTGCTACTGTCCTGAAAATGGTGCCAGGGGTTAACGAAACTGGAGAACACAAAATCCTTGCAAGAGCAAGCAAAAGAACTCCTTTCAACAAGCACTCATAAAGTGAAAAAATGTATTAAAATAACTAAACCTTTAATGAATACTAATGAGTAACAGTGAACAAACTCTTAAAAAACAATTAACAGCTAACTTCCAGTCCTTAAACCAGGCTGGTTGACATGTGGATCTAGGGAATAGTAATTACCTGGCAAAAGCAGAATGGATATTTAGCTAATGCCTCATGTGTGGTATATAGCTGTAGAAATAATTATATGTTTATCACGGACAGACCGACCGACATATAAATTCGTACTTACACTGACAAAATTGATTCAAAGAGTATATTCAGACCAATGCATTAAAGTGCTTAATGTATATGAATCAACTAAGATATATATAAAAAAAAAAAACCCTAGAAGACAGCGCGTAAATATAACATGGGGTTAAAAAGGCTACTATGTAGCTAGAAATGGGCTGAGATTGAATGTGTAGTGTAATGAAGTATCAGCATATCACTTTACATATTATCTATTTATTGTCAAATACCTCAGCGTGTATAGGAGTTCTCACAGAGATAAATCTTAAACTAGTGAGAAACTTCCCACGGCTTCCGTGAACAGCACAGTGTAATAGGACAGAGTTGTATGAGTAATTATTGATATAAAGTGCAATAGTTCATATGCCCACAGTATGCAAGAATATAGTTTGCAGATCAGATCTAAATATTCAGATGTATATATTGTAGCACTAGAAAAACTCTAGGCACCTCCCACCCGTGTGGTGTATTCATGAACACCACCGGACATTATATTATCCGGGTGAGGAAGAGGTTAACCTTAGTATACCACTGGAGTGCTATATGTACCTTCCACCCGGTGGTGGTGTATTTGTGAACACACACGCGACCTTTAATTAGCCGGGTAAGGAAGGGTTAATATAGGATTATAAACTAAGCCCCCTATGTTATACTAGATCCTCTTATGTATCATATACTTTGTACATATCTAGTCAGGGTGTGGTGTATTATAAACATCACCAACATATTAATACTGCACCGACACACTTTATTCGAGCAAATGCCCAGTTTGTACCTGGCAGAATACCTGGAATGCGCCACTCCTCACCTCTGGACAGCCCCGTTGTGTTTTGCCTTCCCAGCCTGGTTCATGCCTGGCTGCCGGGCGGCTGATCTTGTTAAATGATAATGATTAGGATTTAAAAGGCTGCAATGCTTCGTGTGTCTACCAGATGGCATAAATTAATGAATTGTAATGCAGTATATATATATATATACTGTGCAGTATGTGCAGCCAGTGGGAATAAAATGCTTCAATCCCTGCCTAAAAATACCTCAATGCACTCGGCGAAAACAGTCACAAACCTCAATACACCCGGGTATACCCGAATTCGTGGGACTAGCCGAGCTCGAATAAAGTGTGTCGCCAGTGTAGCAGTCTGAGTAGCGCAAACCCCCTATGCAACTAGGTATAATAAGTTATACATACGATCGTAGTTGTTTATGTTAAAGCACAGAGCACAAAATATATTCTCAATATGTGCTAAGTGTAAGTTGCAGGGACTCCACAGCGTGGTGTTCATTAATAACACCACGCCGTGTTTTTTAAGAGTTTTGTGTTCACTGTTACCCATTAGTATTCATTAAGGTTTAGTTATTTTAATACTTTTTTCACTTTATGAGTGCTTGTTGAAAGGGTTCTTTTGCTTGCTCTTGCAGGTATTTGTGTTCACCTTGTAGATTCTGTCTGAAGAAAGCCCTTATAGGAGTGTAAACATTGGACTTGCACCACCTAATAAATGTATAAAAAAGTATAAAAGTGCTAAAGCAGTGTTATTTGATGCTTACCCAAGTGTACGAATATGGTCTGTTTATTTACCCTGAGACTCAATAGTAAGTGGAAACTACAGTTTCTTTAAAGTTTGTTCGTGTCTATAAGGAGTGCAGACTAAGGGGTTATGCACTAAGCAGTGATAAGTGCTTTTAGTGAGATACATGCCATTATAGCGCGATACTTCCTTTTGTGAATTCACAAGCGTGATAAGTGCTTTTAAGTAGCCATTATAGCACAATAAGCACTGTTATCACTGCTCTGTGAATCTCACAACAGGCATATAACGCTATAAAGGCAGTTATCTCACTTAAACACTTATCACTGCTTTGTGCATAGCACCAGAAAACCCACTTATCACTGCTTAGTGCATAACCCCCTATGAGAGGGAGGTGGGGAGGGAGAAATGGGAGAGAGGGATGAAAAGAGGAGGAATAGATGTGGAGGAATTGTAGGGGGAGGAATGGAAAGGATGGAGGCATGGAAGGAGTGGGAATGGGAAGATGGAATGTCAATGCAAGGATGTATGGGTAGAAGGAGGGAAGGTGGAATAGGATGGAGGAATGAAGGAGGACAGAGGAATGGAAGATGGAAAGAATGAATGAAGGAATAAAGGGGGAAAAAAGAGAAATCTTTACAGTCTTCAACTTCAGCTGGACTTTCACCTATAGGTCTCTGCCAAGTGTCTGCCACATGAAGCACAGGAAATGTCAAGGAATACTAGCTACTATTAGTTGTGTGTTAACATTTCAATCATAAGGAAAATGAATCAGGGCAAATTGTTATTGATTTGGAATTACTCTTAATCCTGTAAATACTGAGTTCAGATTAGTAACCACTTAAAAATAAGATAGATCGCTCAAACTAGAAATCTCTGTTCTTTTATTTGCATTACCTGTTGTAACATATAACACACATATGTACAGGCATACCCCGCATTAACATACGCAATGACCGGAGCATGTATGTAAAGCAAATGTAACTTAAAGTGAAGCACTACCTTTTCCCACTTATCGATGCATGTACTGTACTGCAAATCGATATATACGTGCATACTGATGTAAATAACGCATTTGTAACAGGCTCTATAGTCTCCCCGCTTGCGCACAGCTTCGGTACAGGTAGGAAGCCGTATTGCTGCTCAGGACGTGATGACAGGCGCATGCGTGAGCTGCCGTTTGCCTATTGGGCGATATGTACTTACTCCGGGTGTACATAAAGTGAGTGTACTTAAAGCGGGTATGCCTGTGAATGTATAACACACGATTGAGTTGCAATTTATGCTTGGCAAGTATATTATATAATTTTATTTGATTTAAAACAAATTATGTTTTTGATTAAAATCCTTTTCTTTTCCATACTGTACCTCATGGTATTTTTTACTGTTTTCCCAGATGCACATGTGCAGGATTTCATGTTTGTACTGCCACAGCCACAACTTCCTCCACAGCGCTTAACAAGTAGGCACAGTGAAAAAATACAGCATTGGTCATCTTTAGCTCTTCTCTTAAATTCACAGTGTAATTTCGTGGAGTACATGCGTAACGCTGACATCATCATTTAGCCTGTCCAAATCAACTAGAGAGACAAACATTCATGGTTAAAGAAGCATAGAACAGAACATTCACCTGTGGAGTACTGTATTTATGTTCTTATTTATCCTCTTATTTGTAACAAACAAACATATTAAATATAATCCAGAGATCACACACTACAAACAAAACCAATGAAAATCCATCAATTCAAATGCTCAATATATTAATTTTTTAGAAATATGCTTTTAAAAACCCACTAATAAAAAACATCAGTCTTTATTTTATGCCTTACCTAATTCTGTTATAAAAGGTAGTATATTGTATCACTTTTGGTGTTTCCTGCCTGTTTTTATTTCCATAAATGTCTTGTACACACTGTAGCAGAGGGATTATGGAACACCTGTTAATATGACTGTACATGATGTTTTGCTTGATAATGAAATTTCGGTTTACCTCAGGCATTTTAAAGTTTTAGTGCAAGCCAGATCTGCTGATACACCTAGGTTGCAGTCTTTGCTGTATTGTTCACTAAAAATTAATTTCAGTAGCCACAAAGTAGAAGACTGTTTGTCACTGCATATGAAGGCATTTTTGGCTGATGGCCTCTTTCTGACATATTTAATAAGGCCCTTATTGTTTGATGGAAAACTATTTATGGCATTGCTGATAGAGAAGTTTTTTGTTTATGAAATATAGATGTGTTTAAATCCTAAGGGGGACTGTAGAGGACGGCCTGTAGCCGATGTCAGGGAACAGTCCACACGTGTAGTGTCAGGATAAATGAAAACGTTCAGTGGCTTTATTTCTCCACAGCATAACATAACATGTGGGTACACAGTCCCTTTAAACAAAAACAAATCCTGCTCCACATTGGGAGAACTGACTAACACTCTAGGCCTATCTAGCAGGCTGGCTGGCTAAACCATTTACCAAACCGTAAGTGTATTTAAGCATCAGGAAAACAAATGAACAAGTCTACTTTGGTTGAAGTAATTAGTTTGGTGAATCCGTCTGGCTAGCAGCTAACATTTCAGAGTTCTCTGGTCTAAGGCCCAGCTACTGCGTACTAACAACATCCTTTTATACCTTGCTGGTTAACAGGTGTCAGCTTACCTCCTATTACCTAGCTTCCCCTGAGTTAACCTTCTGAGTGCTGGATGAAGCACTCAGACATATGTTTCCCAGGCATAACTGATAGGGTTGACTTCACCCTGTCACATACCTCCCCTGTTTGTGTGTGGCTATGGTCCCACACGGCTGAAGCCCGACCCTCCACTCCTTCTCTTGACAAAATCGTCATTTCCATGTCCTTTCCAGGTCTATGCTGTATATCAAAAGAGAGGGTGTGGAGGGCCATATACCACCTGGTCAACCTTGAATTTGTGCCCTTCATGGTATTACCATTTGAAGGGCGCATGGTCAGTGACCAGGGTGAAGTGTACTCCGGCGCATAATGTCTCAAGGCCTCAATTGCCCATTTTACAGCGAGGCACTCTTCTCAATGACGGAATACCTCACTTCCTTGGGAACAGCTTCCAGCTGATGAACAGTTGGGGTGTTCAACACCATCAAATTGCGGGACAGCACTGCTCCTAGTCCTACCTCTGAGGCATCCGTCCTGGATGATAAGCTCTTTAAAATCTGGGCTCCAAAGAGCGGGGTCCTCTGACAGGCACTTTTTTAGCATGTCAAGGCTCTTGGCACTCTCAAGACCATTTAACTTGGGTCGGGGCACTCTTTTGTCAGATCTGTTAGGGGTGCAGAAATTTCTGAAAATTGGGGATAAACCGCCTGTAAGCCCCTCTAACCCCAAAAGGGAGTTGACCTGTGTCTTTGTCTGTGGGGTGGGGACTTACTTTATGGCGGCCACCTTGCTAGCTAGTGGCCTTACTATCCCTCCTCCAACGGCATAGCCCAAGTATTTTGTAGTGGATTTACCCAGGGCACATTTTTTCGGATTTACAGTGAGCCCTGCTTCTCTTAAGGACGTTAGGACTGCCCTTAACCTTTTTATATGAGACTGCCAGTGTCTGCTATAGATGACAATGTCATCCAAGTAGGCAGCGGCATATGTCCTATGGGGTCGTAGTACCTTGTCCATTAACCTTTGGAACGTGGCTGGAGCCCCATGTAACCCAAATGGCATAGTGACGAATTGGTATAAACCGAGAGGGGTGGCGAAGGCAGTTTTGCATTTGGATTCTTCCGCTAGAGGTATCTGCCAATATCCTTTCGTGAGATCTAGGGTGGAGATATACTCTGCTTTACCAAGAGAGTCAAGCAATTCATCCGCCCTAGGCATTGGGTATGCATCGCATCTGGATACAGCATTTACCTTTCGCAGATCCACGCAAAACCTCACCTTCCCATCTGGTTTAGGGACCAACACTATAGGACTACACCATACGCTGTGGGACTCCTCGATCATGCCCAATTCCAACATGTCTATTATCTCTCTCTCTACCAGGTCTTATCTGCCCTCTGGCAATCTATAGGGACGGGACCGTACTTTTACGCCAGGTTCTGTCTCAATCCTATGGGACACTAAATCAGTCTGTCCTGGCAGCTCAGAAAAAACATCTGGGAACTGGTCACATAAGTCTAGTACAGAGGTGGCATACTTTATCCTCACTTGGCTAGTGCCGCAAGCCGGGAGGTTTCCCGGCTTGCTCTTTTTTCCCTCGGCGTGCCGCGCGTCATTGATGCGCGGTCACGCTTCATCGGGAGCGTGCGCGCATGGCGCGTGTGCCCAGGGCTCCCCGAGGGAGCCCTGGGTTCCTCTAATGTGGGGGATGGCGGTGGGGGGCTCCGGGGGACCCGGCGGACCCGCAGAGGGGAGGGGGAAGCCCCGATCGGAGGACCGATCCTCCGAGGCTCCGGCGCGTGCGCGGGAGAATGCGGCGCGCCCGGTATCTGTCGTGGCCGAGACCGGGTAAATGTTAGAATAAACTCGGCCGCGACAGTAGGTCTGACCTTTGTTCCGTTGTTAACTGACCTCCCATGGGAATCTGATGGTCATTGTACGTACTACTCTTTGGAGGCTGTGGACCCAAATCCGTCTCTCCTTCCCAAGGGTGGATGAACAGCAATCTCATCGTTTTCCAGGGTTTCAGGAGGTTTACGTGGTAGATTTGTTTACCCTTCCTGGACCCTGGTTGAGAGATCTCATAGTTCACCTCCCCGGTGCGGCGGAGAACTTGGAAAGGACCCTGCCACTTTGCAAGGAGTTTACTCTCTGATGTCGGTAGTAATAGCATCACTTCGTCCCCAGGTTGGAAGACCCTCAAGCGGGCATTTTGGTTGTACTGCCTCTTTTGATGTTCTTGAGCAGATTTGAAGTTTTCCTTAGCAAATCGACCTATCATGTCTTGGCGGTTTCTAAGGTGTATGACATACTGAAGGGTATTCTTGGAGGGGGAGGGCTCCTCCTCCCAGGATTCCTTCAGTAGGTTGAGAATACCCAGAGGTTGGCGTCCATATAGGAGCTCAAACGGGGAGAAGCCTGTGGATGATTGGGGAACTTCTCGTACCGCAAACAATAGGAATGGGAGAAGTTCATCCCAAGCTCGCTTTTCAGTGTCCACAAACTTCCTAAGCATGGTTTTTAAAGTACGGTTAAACCTCTCTACCAATCCATCAGTCTGAGCATGGTAGACTGACGTCCGGACGGATTTTACCTGCAATAACTTCAGGACATCCTGCATTAACTTTGCCATGAAATTTGTTCCCTGGTCAGTTAAAATTACTTGGGGAAGTCCTACCCTAGAGAACAGTTCTAACAGCCTGTGAGCAACCTGTTTAGCAGTGGCTGATCTCAGTGGGAAGGACTCAGGATATCTGGTGGCATAATCTACAACAACGAGTATAAATTTATGTTCCTTCGCAGAGGGTTCTAAAGGTCCAACCAGATCTACCCCAATTCTCTCGAATGGGACAGCTACCAAGGGCAGAGGGACCAAGGGAGCCGGCTTCTGTCCTTTTTGGCTAGTTAACTGGCATTCAGGACATGTCTCACATAGTTTCATGATGTCACCATGTATGCCTAGCCAGTTAAACCGGGACGAGATGCGGTCCGTGGTCTTATCCCTGCCCAAATGACCACCCCATGGGAGAGTATGGGCTAGGGTGAACACTGTTTTAATCAACCCTTTAGGGACTAGCATCTGTCGAATGACCTCCCATGTTTGTGTAACCTTATTCACATGATATAGGATGTCATTCAATAGTTCAAAATGTGGAAACACTCTTACACCTTGTTCATCCATTATCTTGTTGTTGACCTGTACCACCTTCTCATATTGTCTAGCCAGAGCTGGGTCTTCCCTCTGCCTCTGATGGAAGTCAGGAAGATCCAGGTCTGGCATAATTCCCATATCTATCGGTTCCCTGCCCAGGTCATCTCCGGCCATGACCTGCAGTCCTTTGGGCTGACTAATGTTACCAAGAGTCCCAGCCTTTCTTAACCAGTCCTCTTTTCCACACGTCTCTGTTTACGTGTCTTTGGGACGTTGTGTCTACGGGGAAAAATCTCTGGGGAAAAAGGAAACAAGTCTCCGGGCTTCTCCGGTATCAGAGAAATAGGCTCCGTAGGAGTAGGGGCCAACAATGTTTCAAAGTAGGGCCAGTCTCGGCAAAGTAGAACAGGAGCAGGTAGCCAGTGAGCAACTCCCACTAGCAGGCTAGCCTCTTGATCCTTGATACGCAGTAGAATGTTCGCCGTCGGGTATCTCTTTGTATCCCCATGGATACACTCGATTTTCCACGGAGAGTCATAGGATAGTTTGTTGCTTGGAATTAGGCCCTCTAGGATCAGGGTTTTTCCAGATCCCGAGTCCAGCATGGCTTTTACTATTTTCCCCTCCAGAGATGCTGGGACTAACCACGGATTGTGGTCCCCTCGGAGAGAAGCTGTGGCAGTGGTTCTGCCAAAAGAACAGTCCATCTCATCATCTCCGGAGTCCGCAAACTCGGTTGTCAGCGGAAGCTCTTGACGGGGCTCGGTGTTTGGACCTCTCCGCTGTTGGATGGGAACCTCCCTTCTGGTTGGTGGTGGAATCCTCTCCACCGGATGGGTGACGGGAGTCCAGGTTCTCGGGGAATACTGTGGGTGGCGGCCTCCCTTGAGTGATCCAATGGCCTCGGACCCGGGATTGTCGTCTCTGCAGGAGTTTGTACCAGGAATCCTCCGAGATGGGAAAGGGTCTTCCGATCGGGTGGACTGGATCTCCCGAGCTGATGGGTTGTAGACCCCTCGATTGTCTGCTCTCCTGCCTCTGGCATCACCGGAGGCAACTGGTATTTGCACGGACCGTTCCCAGCTATCTTGTTGGGTATCGTCGCCATGGAAGTTTTCCACCAAGCGGACTGCTGAATCCAGGGAAAATGCAGCGTGTCTTTTTACCCAGGAGCGGGAGGAGGGGGGCAATATCTGTATGAACTGCTCGAGCACAAACTGTTCAAGCATCTCTGCCTTGGTATGCTTCTCCGGTTGTATCCACCTGGTACATAAGCTGTGTACTAAGCGGTGGGCTACGACCCGGGGTCGGTTTCTGTTTGTATATTTGACTGTCCGGAACTGCTGTCGGTAGGTCTCTGGAGTGAGGCCTAGGCGATCCAGAATAGCAGCCTTTAGTTGCTGATAGTCCATGGCCTCGTCTGCTGGAAGAGCCTGGTAGGCTGCTTGAGCTTCTCCTATGAGGAGTGGAGCCAGAGTCGTTACCCAGCAATCAACTGTCCAGCCGTGGGCCGTGGCTATCCTTTCAAAAGTGAGGAGAAATGCCTCTGGGTCATCGGTTGGCTTCATTTTAGGCAGCATCACCGGTGGGTTATTTGGAATCTCTGGTCTGACTGTGGCTGGGCCTTCGGCCAGCAGTTGGAGTAGCTTTTCCTCTCGCCGGGCCTGTTGCTCATCTTGCTGGGCTTGTCGCTCAGCTTGCTTCTCTGCTAGCTGGAGCTATTGCTCAAGGAACTGAGAAAAAATTGTCTCCATTTTTTTTTGTGTGGCCCTTCAGATACAGGGGCCGTCCGACATCCCACTTCTGACACCACCTGTGGCAGGACGGCCTGTAGCCGAGGTCAGGGAACAGTCCACACGTGTAGTTTCAGGATAAATGAAAACGTTCAGTGGCTTTATTTCTCCACAGCATAACATAACATGTGGGTACACTGTCCCTTTAAACAAAAACAAATCCTGCTCCACATTGGGAGGACTGACTAACACTCCAGGCCTATCTAGCAGGCTGGCTGGCTAAACCATTTACCAAACCGTAAGTGTATTTTAAGCAGTCAGGAAAACAAATGAACAAGTCTTACTTTGGTTGAAGAAGTTAGTTTGGTGAATCTGTCTGGCTAGCAGCTCACATAGCAGAGTTCTCTGATTTTATTTGTTGAAAAACATGCAACATATAGAATACAGAAACAGACTGTCAAAACATTACATATTTACATCGGGAGGG
>WSYH01010006.1:8775-24337 GCA_036426205.1 Ascaphus truei | reverse complement strand
TGAGTAGCCATGTGAGAGAGGGGAGTGATGCTAGGGTGAGTGCTGCTTGTGTGAGTAGCCATGTGAGTAAGGGGAGTGGTGGTGGTGGGGTGCGTGGTGGTGGTGGGGTGCGTGGTGGTGGTGGTGGGGTACGTGGTGGTGGTGGGGTGCGTGGTGGTGGTGGGGTGCGTGGTGGTGGTGGGGTGTCTGATGGTGCAGTGCTCCTGGAGTCTCTTCAATTGGAAGAAGGGGAGTCCAGTCAGCAGCAGCCACGTGCCAAGGCTGCACGTGCTCAGAGTAAAAAAAAAAGCGGGCCACGAAATTAACGATTTAATACGGCTGAAAATACAGCCCTTGTGACGGGCATTGTGACCAACTATGATCAGCTATATGGTCATTTATTAGGTAAGAACATTTATTCATTGATTATCTAACAAATTGTACTGCTATGATTATTCATAAATAATTTTTAATATATCTGATCTAATTAATGTCATGTATGTCATATGTAATTCATGGCATCTATGTAAGTATGTAATGGATCTTATGTATGTATGTAAATGTCCTTCATGTATTTCAAGATAGAATGCTTGTAAGAGATGCGAGAATATTATATTTATCAAAACATGATCAGTTTGTCTTACAACTGAATATTTGATTTAATCACAGAATGTATGTTATGTAAATTCATTAATAATGTCCTTGCTCCACTAGTTGAAGGCTGGATGCAAAGTACAGTGACTTTAACAGCATTATTTATCATTAATGTCAGAGTCAACATTGCTTATTACTATTGTAGGCTAGCGGTATCAATGTTACATTTAAACTATACCTTTTTGTATAGTTATGTCTATGTATTTTAATATCTCCAATTTTATACATACATTAAACAAGATCAATTCACGCATACAGTGCATATATCTATATCCATACTGTTCCGCTCCCTCTGTGTACACACAACACATTCGCTATACACACACAAAATGGTGGTACACACACAATACGAAACACACACAGCAGCCATCAAAATCAAAATGGAGTTGTAACAGTTATCATAACCAGGCAAAACCCCACCCCACGACACCCCTCCACACCACACCCCACCACACCACACCCCACCACACCCCTCCACACTACACCCCTAATTGTAAATAATGTTCAATTCAAATGTTGCATTTATGGAGGGGAGGAGTCAACTGTTGCCTGTGAGTTCTTGACCAATCCCCTGTCCTGTCTCTGTTGTTCATAATGCTGATTGTCTGAAAGCAAAAACACTCAAAAATACAGTGTAAGCTGTTTGAATCTGGCAGATTCATGCATCATTACAACAAATAACAGTATGTAATTCTACAGCAGTCCTGCACAACTCATGTTGCCGCATACAGGGCATGTTTTCAGGATATCACCAGTTCACCACAGATGCCTTAATTAGTGGCTCAGTATGAGTGATACATAAATTTGAGCCAGCTGTGCACAAGTATGTAGTTAAACAAAACATGCCCTGTTTGCTGCGTTTTAACACTGGGGTTGTGCATGTCTGTCATAAAGCATTATTGTCAATTATAGGGAAAAGGGAGACCAAAAGCGCACCAGCATAAACGGAGCAGGAAGGACCCAAAACGAAAAATAATTTAAAGGGCACTTTAATGTGACAAAAGACCCATCCAACGCGTTTCGAACGTCACAGCGTTCTTTTTCAAGGACAAAACACAATGTGATAACATCCATTATATACCCTCTTACCTGTGGGCCGTTTCGCTCCAAAAATCGGAACCTGATGACGTCATGACGCTGCGTGCGTCATTGCGCATGCGCAGAGCGACTCAGTGCCGATCTAAGGGCAAAGGGAAGTCCCACAAGCAGTGTGGCCATTTTAGATGAGGGCAAACATAGAAACACAATACAAAAAGCTTTATAAAACATCCCAGCAGGACAAAGATACTAACTGGGCAAGCGCATTACAACGGAATAAAGCTATTTAAAGCTAAACTAACATTTATAAAGGGTACTAATATATCAAAAAGAAAAAGAAAAACATAAGGAAGTAGATTAAAAAACTTGTTGTGTTACAACTAAGCTATAAGCAAAGAAAGTAAAGATATAAACAACATATGAACATGTTTTAAAAAATGTGCAAAGATAATGAACTTGAAGGTATATTAAAACATATATGCAATCACAAAAATAGTAGACCCTAATCCTAGGAACCAGGGAACACAATACATCAAAGAACAAATTTTTAGCTAGAACTTTATAAGACAATTTCATAACATTTGCATAATAAAGTTTAGGTTCAAGGGTTATTTTGATCAAAGTGTGATATCTAATATTTTATAAGCCGATCTTATTGAATCTAAATTACCAAGTAATAGAACAATTATACATATTTTACAAGAAATGTTTTTACAAGAAATGTGTTAGCTGCCAGTCAATATTCAAGCCCATAGGGAAGCGTGTTTGGAGAGTAAAAATCCAATACGCCTCCCTACGGTCCAGAAGGTTGACTTGATCACCTCCTCTTGATTTAGAAATAACTGATTCTATCCCCAGGAAGAAAAAATTACTAATTCCTCCCTGACCACATTCAGTGAAATGTTTAGAGACTGGATGATTAGTGTCTTTTAATTTTATGAGCCTTAGGTGCTCTAACATCCTGACCTTAAGGGCTCTAGTCGTCCTCCCCACGTACCTCTTGCCACAACCACATGTTATTAAATAAACCACAAATTGACTTTTGCAATTAATGAAACTGTTGATCTTAAATTCCTTATTTTCCACATCCTTTTTGTCAATTATGTCTATATTATTACATCTTCTGACTATCATTCAACATTTTCACTATTATGTATATATTTTGATGTATACCCATGTATGTTTTAGTTTGTGTGCCACACATGTCAGATAAAGTTGCATTTTTTCAAAGTGTTCAGTATTGCACTCATTTGCGCTAACTTACCAAAGCAGATCATTAATAGTAGTCCATTATTGTATTATATTTAAAGGCAGGACCAGTTCCAAAATCCGTCGACAATTATGGGAGGATATTCGTCTATCTGTGTCAGCATGTGGCAATCAGGTCCTGGCACTAAAAAATTGTCGCAAAAGGTTTGACGATATCCGAAGAAATTTAAAGGAAGCCATTCAATTTGGGCAGAGACATGCTTCCGGGACTGGAGGTGGACCACCGGCATCACCTGTAATATTAACACCTTTAGAGGAGCAGTTGCAAAACAAATTGTTGCCAGTAGTAATATCTGGTTTGCCCGGTGATAGAGATATAGGCGTATATGGTGAAATTTTTCCATCAGGTCAATAATTTCTCAATATTTCATGTTGTGTAGAAAAATGTTGTATAGAATGTGACAGTATAACATTTTTATAGTAATGTTGTGTAAATTTTTTCATAAAGGATATTGACAAACTGTACCAGAACCATTTCTGTGATGTTGTATCTTATCAATTAATTTAAAAGAATCATTACTTATATTAATTATCCAATGTTATGTACTTACATACACATTTTTTTCCCTTTAGGTGCATTATTTGGTCACGTGGAACATGTATCATATACAGATGTTAATAATTTATATAAGGCATCATACAATCATACCCATTTTATTCCCCTTTCTATATACTTCCAGTTAAGCTTCTCTCATTAACAAACGTATTCTTATCAAATGTATGTTTTTGTTTATTCATATAGTTACACCTGTGCGTCACAACATACAAGAAGAGGTGGGCACACCTGATTCTTCTTTGGCATCATCACTACTGGAAGGTGAGGCTATAATGTTATGATTATAGAATGTGTTCATTTGTACGTAACCACAAACATATGTATGAACATAGATCACATGCACATGTTGGTGATATGACAATACTTATTAATAGCAACTTGACAAATGATGTTGCACTCATATAAATGTCACAAAGAGATAACAGGGTTTGCGAAGTAATTGCTCACAAATTATCATGTCAAAATTCTTAACATTGCTACTATGTAAGGTCACTATGAATGTTTACATCTCAAATACAAATTCTTTCTTTTATTATGAAATGAATATATTGACTACACTAATGTTCGTTTTTGATGTTCAACATTACATACTCACAAAATCTTTGTGATTGTAAAAAAGGGAGTATACTTGGTATAGTAACATTTATTTCAACATAGTGTATCTTTAATGTGCTTCAAAATATGGCCTATCACCACCATTCATTATGTTATAATATTACATGTTTACCATGTTTGCGCAAAATGGGTATGTAAACATTAGTTATGCTGTTGTGTCTGGCTCTGCCATGAAACGACAGTGGGCACAATAGTGTAGGGCGCAGCACTGAAAATGCAGGTAGTTTCTGCTTCACTATGCTTGCACCGTGCACGGGTCTTCTCTCTGAACACAGACACAAGCAACCCATCTTGTTGTACATTTTATTCTTTTTTGCTCCACTGTGAAGAAGCATGGGTGTTTTGAACTTGCACTACACTATTAGTAGTTTGACGTGTCTGTCTGTGTGTGTCTGTGTGTGTGTGTCTGTGTGTGTCTGTGTGTGTGTGTGTGTCAGTGTTGGATGTCATTCATTTGTGGACAAAATGGTGGCTAAACAGTCTCCAAAACTTTGTGCTTGTGTACTCTCAATGTTTTCACTTGCACTGTTGATGAGTGTTTTTAAATGTACACACACATCAAAATAAGCACACACATTTTGATGATCCATGGCACCCCAGTTGGTTGTCAAATTATGCAGGACAGCCTATGCAGGACAGGACAGTGCATTGCTTTCAGACTTGGTGATGTCACTGCTAGCACAGCAAACAGCATAATGTAGCAAAGGAAAGATGTCACTACAATGTACACATTTGAATTTTAATGCAATCCCCTTACTAAATGTGTCGATTATTTATGTTACAGGGGGTGTCAGAATAACTATCATTTATGATAATGGGTATGTGCATAATAATTTTCATCAAGACACATGTCACCATTCACTCAATTAATCATGTTTAACTGTTGCTGAATAATGCCATAGAGAAAGTTATTTGACAAAGTTTTTTGTCTAGAATAATTTTTATTATGTACAATCTCATCCTTTTTAACAACACATGCTGACATAAAAACATGTTAACAATGTCAAATGTTAATTGGAAATTGTATCTTTACTACATAGAGATTGAATGTCATGAACATCACAGTCCAGTATTAACCGAAGCACGTCGAGTACATCATGCCAGGAATCAACAAGACAGTTTGGCAGCAATTGATGCGTCCGAATCAAGAATGATTTTAATACAAAATACCCACCATCAGGAACTAATGGGAGTACACCAAACTATGGCATCCGAAATGCGGCAAATGAAACATATCATCTTAAAAATCCCAGAAGAATTGCATATCATGAATAACACATTCAAAACTCTTGTGATCACTCTACTACAAGTGAATAATCTTCAACCAGACTCTACAGGAAATGAAGGCCACTTTAGCGGCAACAATGAAGGCTCTTTCTATGCTGGCATTTTGTCACCACAAACTGAGGTGTTAAATGTATCCAGTGATGACTTATCCGAAGTAAGAAGCTTTAATCTTGAATCACCAACGATGGTTGAACCAATGCAGACATCTAGTACAGATGATAATCTTCAAGAGGCACCTAAAAGAAGGTAAAAAAAAAAGAAATTGTCAACTACTGAAACAGAATTAACTTCCCTTTGCTGTAAGACATTGTCAAATAATGTTCAACACTATACCCAGGCACAAGGTACACCTGTCTTTAAGCAGCCACAAAGTCTTCAAGCTTATACCCAGGCACAAGGTACACATGTCTATAACCAGCCTAAAAATCTTACATTACCAAAGTGCACCTGTCTTTACCCAGGCCCAAAGTGCAACTGTCTTAACCCAGGCCCAAAGTGCACCTGTCTTTACACAGGCCCAAAGTGCACCTGTCTTTACCCAGGCCCAAAGTGAACATGTCTTTACCCAGGCCCAAAGTGCACATGTCTTTACCCAGGCCCAAAGTGCACCTGTCTTTACCAAGGCCCAAAGTGCACCTGTCTATAACCAGCCTCCAATTCGATGTACAGGATCACACTATGGGGCGTGCGCTCTCTGTTTTCTTTCTTTTTCTATAGAATTTGTCTTGGAAGTGGTTCTTCCATGTGAGAGCTGCAGTGGACCCCTGGATCCTGTATCAATCCCTGTGTAACCCATCAGGACTCATTTTGGGGTTTGGACTATTACAATTGGACATTTCTTATATATTTTTTTATTAATTTTATTATATTTGTATGTTTTTGTAATAGAGTGTTTAGTTAGTCAATATTAATTTCAAGTTTACTCACTATAGGATTGTTTTTTATCTTTAAACATAGTATTTTGTAAAGGTTTTTTTATTGTTCACTGGTTTATGAGTGGCGCTACTATAATCACGTTTCTTTTGACATACATATGTACAGTGCTCGACAAACCCGGTCGCCAACTCGCCAGCTGCGATCGGATATTGGCTCGTGGCCAGTAACCTTTCCCCTGCTCTGCAAAAAAAAAAATCCCGTTCGAAAAAATTTTTTTTTGAAAAAAAAAATTTGTAGCTGATCGGCTGTGACGCGGGATGGAGCTGCCAGGACTTCAAACCGCCCTTTCTGCATGGGTAAGTAATGGGGGGGGGGGGGGGGGGNNTGAGTGCGGGGTTGGGTCGTTTTTGGCTGCGCATGGGGTGGGTAGTGCGGCGTTCCTCTCGCTCCTCCTCCTCCTCCCCCCCCCCCTGTATACATTGGTGTCAGCTCCGACAATTGTACAATTACTGATCCACTCAATGGAGAGTTTGGACAGATGCTTCAGTGGGGGTATATTAATGCACTTGGGGGGGGGGGGTAGGAGGATATTTATCTACTGTATCATCTGATCATCCTTCCCCCCCCGCCTCCGCCTGACCCGCTGCCCGTAGCGGGTCCATGGTTAGTGGCCGGGGTGGGTGTTCTTTTCCCCCCCCCCGGTATATCGGTGATCCCGCTGCCCGCGCGGGTCACACATGCTGTGTAGTGTGCCGGGGAATTGTGTTTCTTGTCTTCCAGCCCCCAAAACAACCCCTCCGGTACCGGGCTGATCCCGCATGGTCCCGCTATTCATGCTAGCTGCCGGGGTGTTTCCTTCCCCCCCCCCCCCTACAAAACGTTGATCCCGCTGCCCGACGGCTACGTACATCGTAGTGGCCGGGTGTTTTCTTGGTCCCCCCCCACCCTGCGGGTTCCCGCTGCCCGCAGGTTTTCATATGCTGTCGTTGCCGGGGTTTTTCTTTTCCCTCGCCCCCCCCACTCCGGTGTTCTCCGCTGCCCGCGCGGGTCACATGCTGTAGTGGTCGGGTTTTCTTTCTTTCCCCCCCCCCCCCTCCGGTGTTCCCGCTGCCCCGCGGGAGGGTCACATCTGTGAGTGGCCGGGTGTTTTCTCGCCCCCCTCCTCTCCTGTTTTTTCCGCTGCCCGCGCGGGGTGCTGAGATATTGCAGTTGCCGTATTCTCTCCCTCTGTGCGCTCCTCCTAGCTGGCGCGCTGGCGGCGGGAGAAGTAGCCGTGGGTTTTGCCCCCCCCCCCCCTCCGCTCTCCCCCGTCGCGCACTATCCCTAATATCCCGTGGTGTTTATGGGTAAGTGGAGAGAGAAGATTTGGTGTGTGTTGTGTGGGTGTGTGGTTGTGTGGTGTGTATATGGGGACTGAGAGGAGATTGAAGTGTGTGTTGTGTGTATGGGAGAGAGAGATTGAGTGTGTGTTGTGTGTTGTGTGAATGGGAGTGATGAGTGTTTGTGTGTGGGAGAGAGAGAATGTGTGTGTGCAGGACACCAGAGGTAACCCCCCAGTCAGTCACCCCCCCTCCACCAGTCAGTCACCCCCACCCACCACCCAGTCAGTCACCCCACCCAGTCACCCAGTCAGTCACCCACCCCCCCACACAGTCACCCCACCCCCCACCCGTTCAGTCAAAAGTCCCCCAGTCAGTCATAGTGTCAGTCATATGACCACCCCCCACCCAGTTCAGACATCCACCAGTCAGTCACCCCCCCCCCCACCCCATCACCCAGTCAGTCAAAATCACCCCAGTCGTCAAGTCAGTCATCCCACCCCCCCTCAGCCTTGCCACGTCTTCCCCCTTCTCTTCCTTCTCCCCCCTTCTCTCTCCCCCCTTCTTGTCTCCTCCCCCCTCTCTCTGTCCTCTCCCCCCCTCTCTTGTCTCTCCCCCCTCTCTGTTCTCTCCCCCCTTCTCTGTTCCTCCCCTCTCTTGTCTCTCTCTCCCCCCTCCTCTCGTCCTCTCTCTCCTCCTCTCTTCTCTCTTCTCCCTCGCTCTCTGTTCCTCCCCTTCTCTCTCCCTCTCTGTCTTCCTTCTTGTCTCTCTTCCCCTCTCGTGTCAAAGAAATCTCTCCCCTCTCTGTCTCTCTCCCTCTGCTTGTCTCCCCCTCTCTGTCTCTCCCCTCTCTGTCTCCCCCTCTCTTGTCTCTCTCCCTCTCTGCCCTCCCTCTCTGTCTCTCCCCTATCGTCTCGTCTCCCCCCTCATCCGCTCTCCGTCTCCCCCCTCTCCTTCTCTCTCCCCCGTCCGTCTCTCTCCCTCTCCCTCGCTCCTCTCTTCCCTCTCCCCTCTCCGTCTCTCTCCCTCGCCGTCTCTCCCCCTCGCCGTCTCCTCCCCTCGCCGTCTCTCTCCCCTCTCCGTCTCTCTCCCTTCTCCGTCTCTCCCCCTTCTCCGTCTCTCCCCCTTCTCCGTCTCTCGCCCCTCTCCGTCTCTCTCCACCTGCATAACTGTCTCTCTCCTCTCTCCCTCTCTCTCCCTCTCTTCCTCCCCCTTCTCTGTCTCTCCTCCCTTCTCTGTCTCTCTCCCTTCTCTGTCCTCTCTCTCCCTCTCTGTCTCTCCCCCCTTGTCTCTGTCCCCTCTCTCTCTGTCTCTCCCCATCTCGCTGCTCTCCCCCCCTCTCTGTCTCTCCCCCCTCTCTCTGTCTCTCCTCCCTCTCTGCCTCTCTCCCTTCTTCTCTCTCGTCCCCCCCCCCTCTTCTCTTGCTCTCTCGTCTCTCTTGTCTCTCCCCCTCCGTCTCTCCCTCCCTCTCCGTCCTCTCTCCCCTCTCTTGTCTCTTCTCCCTCGTCTGTCTCTCTGTCTCTCTCCCTCTTTTGTCTCTCTTCTCCTCTCCCCTCTCGGTCTCTCTGTTCTCTGTTCTCACACTCTCTCTGTCTCAGCACACTCGATCTGGATATTTATTTACCCTGTATATCTTAACCTAATGCCTATACTACAACGACCCAAAAGAACCTATACTGCTTTCTTCCAGATCTGATTTCAAGCTTCACACGGAAGACATCGGAATCCCCCCAACCCAGAAAGACAGGTAGGGAGCATCTCTCCTCCAGATTATACATTGCGGAATGAGGTACCTGGACATTGAGGTCCTGCGGATCAGTAAGATCCCGCGGATTGCTGCTTTTAAATATGGTGAAGCGGGGCACCAGAACAACTGGTTAATGGGTTCAGGGAAAACTAGTCATTCACACTCTGGCTTTTTTTTTCTAGATCCGACATTTTATTCACACATACACAGCACCTCAATCTCTACTCTCTCCATACACACCACCACACACACACACCCACACCACCACCACACACACACACACACACACACACACACACACACACACACACACACCACCACACACACCCACACCCACGTCAAAGGACCCATTGTATGTATAATGTAATACAATAAATAACTTATGTCAAAACGAATGTTCTTACTAGGTCTTTATTCAATTTAATTTATTTATGTTTTTTTTTTAAAAGCGGGGCGGGACTAGGGGGGGGTTTGGGGCAGGACTAGTGGCGAGTAGTTTTTTGGTTTCGGCGAGTAGATTTTTGGTGATTTGTCAAGCACTGCATATGTACTATATCTATCACCACACACCACACACACACACAACACACACTACACACACACCCACACACACCACACAACACATACACACACCCCCACACACACACCACACACACACACACTACAAACATTATATATATATAGATATATATATATACACAACACACAGCACACACATATATTCTAAACAATATCAGAATAAAATAGTTTAGGTATGGAGATTAAGCACTCACGGTTTTGTAGCAGGAGGCAGATCTTTCCCATAAAGGATAGTATGTAGACCAACTGGAGACCAGGGGACTGATAGCCAAAAAGAGACAGCACACTGCAGGTATGGTATCAAAAAATGTATTTCAGTACACAAGGCCTTGAATACACCTTTTTGATCCCATACCTGCGAGTGTGGCTGTCTCTTTTTGGCTATCAGGATCCCTGTTTCTCCCTTTGTCTATACACATATATTATACACACATACTATATATACATATTGTGACAAACGCTTACTCCGGGGCTCCGTCTTGTCCGGGACTGTTTAGAACACGGTCTTTTAGGGTAGTTAATGATGAGGCGCACGTACTGTTCCTTTAAACAGGCTATGCCGTGTTTATTCAGTCCCAGCAATTCTGAGCTTGCCACAGTGCATACAACAGACAAACAGATCAAACAAAGCGCTCACGGCTGAGCGATAACTTAAGACTTAGTATCCCTGACTCAGGGTTTGGAAGTGGCTTTTCTCACTTCCAACATCAAAACACGGTACTTTTGCAGTCTTACACAACTGAACAAGATTGAACCTGTCTTGGGGAAGAGGCTTTCTCCCCCTCTGTAGTTCAGCACCTTCCGCCTCCTGTCTCTGTGTGGGAGACAGAGCAAAACAGGAAATCATTCTTTCATACCTGATTCCTAATTAGCATGACAGGTGACAGAAATCCGGCACAGACAAACTCTGGTCTGGATCTTCTCATCCCTCAGTTCCGCGCTGCCCAACCGTGGGATGGAGTGTATGTATGATCAGGCTGCACTCCCAGGCCACACAGGATAGAACTGTCTATAATCCTGGACCCATATACGAATTTTATTACCATCCCCTGGTTTCTGTCACATATCCCCTCCCCCAGCTCAGACCTCGAGGGATTGACGACCATGGATATTAGGAGTGCATCCTGAACAACCCCTCAGCATTGCCCATGTTTGTGCCCTGACCCTGTGTTCACAGAAATTTAAAAGGGTTGTAGGCTTAGGAACCACTGTCCACTCTAGTCCATTGCTTTCTTCTCCTCCGTTTTGACACATGCCAGGTAAGGTGATGCATGATCTTGACCAACGCGGAATTTTCTCTCCCCCCACAGAGTATTATTGAGCGCTCTACAGCCCACTTTATTGCGAGACACTCTTTCTCTCCTATGGAGTAAATTTTCTCTCTGGGCGATTTAGTTTCCTACTTAAATAAAGGATGGGGTGCTCCTCAACCTGACTCCTGGGAGTACCGCCCCAGCCCCTACCTCAGATGCGTCGTTTTGGACTACTAACTCTTTGGAGAAGTCAGGCGTGTGGACCACACCTGGTTGGGCAGACAGAGAGCTCTCTTTCAGGCTTTCGAAGGCCTGTTCGGTTCCGGGGGACCCACTTTCACCACTTAGCCGTCCTCTTGCCTTTTGTGAGTCAGTTAGTGGGGTTGCCTTAGTTGCAAAATTGGGAATAAACTTCTATAGTACCCCATTAACCCCAAAAAGGTCCTTACTTGGTTTTTTTTGTACTGGCCTTGGCCAATTTTGTTACGCCTCCCACTTTGAGTTTTGGGGTTTGAGTAAACCTCTGCCAATAAAATCCCATATCTTGGCCTCCTCCCAGACCCAATGTGCTCTAGTCGTGGTTCAGCTTAATCCAGCAGACCGGACGCGTCAAGCACACTTGACCTTTTGGAAGGTGGGATTGCCAATCTTCCTATGGATACCACATCATCCAGGTAGGCGGCAGCTACCAGCATGTGGTTTTGAAAATTTTCCATCATTCTTTTGGAATGTGGCGGGAGCTCCATGTAAGCAAAAGGCAACACCTTCATACTGAAAAGGCCGTCTGGGTTTGTAGAAGCTGTCTTTTCTTTTGCCCCTTTCTGTGAGGTGGAACCTGCCATTACCCTTTTGTTAGGTCTAGGTTGGTGAGATATTCGGGCTTTGCCAGTCCTCTCTACAATTCATCCTACCCTGGGCATAGGATACGTATCAAATTTTGACCACCGCGTTTGTTTCCGGTAGTCATTACAAACCTTGTTGTACCTCTGGCTTTTGGGACTAAGACTATAGGGCTTTTTCCACCACCTTGTGGATTCCTCAATTGACACCTAGTTTTAAGCATTTTTTTTAACCTCTAAACTTAAAGCCTTTCTTTTGGCCTCTGGGATTTCGGGATAGGGAAAGCGTGGATCTGTAAGGTTTAACCGCGGACCCCCTCGGTTCAGAGACAGGTCATGTTCAATTACGCATTTACCTGGCCGTATAGAGCAAGAATTTCTTTGTTTCATCTCTCTACTAAATTCTGACCCTCTCGTTTCTGATAACAGACGCTGTTTCAATGCTAACCTCTGGGCAGTTCTTGAATCTCTGACGGACCTGGGGTACTCGGTTAACAAGCAACTTCTCTATCTCTTCCATGGGCTTGATAGGTTTATATGGTAAATTTGCTCAGTTCCTCCTCCTACCTTGGTTGTCTACCTTATAATTTACTTCTCCAACTTCTTCTCCCTCAAGACCTCATATGGCCCATGCCATTAGCAAGGAATTTTACTCTCCACGAGTGGGAACTCAGAACTAGTACCCTATCACCCTGGAAAAAAAATTCTGACCCTACTACCCCTTATTCTAACTTTTCCTCTGTGCTTCTTGAGCTTTCCCATGTTGTTCCCTCACTAATGGTAGGACTGCAGCAATGCCGGTCCTGCTCTGGGCAACATCTCTACTTACACTTTCTTTAAGGGGTTACCCTCGTGTTCCCCAAGTCTCTTTGTCTATATTCCAGTAGCCGCCTTGGTGTCGGCCATACATAGTTCCAAACGGGGAGAAGCCTGTGGATGATTGGGGAACTTCCCTAATGGCAAATAACAGTGTACGGTAACAAACAGCCCGTTTTTATTCCCCATCTTTATCAACCGCCCGCCTAACAGCTCTTTTCAGGTTTTTATTGAACTTCCCTAACCATCTGTTTTGTGGATGATAGACCTGAGGTTCTGAGATGCTGATTTTTAGGGTTTACATAGCTCTTCGTTGTTACTTGGACAATAAATGGTGTTCCCTGTAGAATAGATCTCTTTAGGAATCCCACCCGGGAAACAGAACTACTAACTCTTTTGCTATGTTTTTTAGCAGAGGTGCTACGTAGGGAGACTGCCTCCGATTCGGGTGCATAATCTAATATTACCAAGTTATGCTGATGTCCCCATAGCGAGCTTTATTAGGGTCACTACTAGATCCATAGCCATCCGGTCAAATGGTACCTTATTATTGGAAGGGTACCAATGGGCTGGCGGTACGCCTTGAACGGGGCGGGTGACTGACTTCTGGGCTTATGAACAATAATTCGTATTTCTGGCCGAACCCCAGGCCAATAGAAGCTTCGGAGAACCTTTTTCTTGTGTCTTTTCCACCCTAGGTGTCCCCCCAATGGAGGACTATGTGCGAGGTGTAATACTACGTTACGGTAATGTCCGTGGTACCACAACGTGTTTAGTTGTAACTGATTTCCTTTATCAACCCGATATACTAGGCGTGTCTACCTCGAAGTAGGGTAGCCCAGTGACCTATCTGGTTGGCCAGAGTACTATTCTGGTCCCGTATATTTCGCCCTTGCTTACCGCTGCTAATTGTGGTCCTCCCACTGGCCTTCTTAAAAACTCGCCAGGACTGACCTCTTAGGTCAGCGACGGGTCTATCTGGTTCTGGGGGTTAAGGTGTCTGCTCACAACACCTCTTGATATTGGGGTATTCCCTACCAAGTATTGATGGGGAAGGGAATTTTACAGCATTCCGTCCTCTCTCCTTCCCTTCTTTATTTGGGGCCCGCGTCCAACCTCCTTTCTGAAAAGGGAAAGGATTTGTTTCTCTAATACTTCGTTAGGTCCGCATTTAACTCTGGGCGCTATTCTGAGCGGGTGACCACATTTTTAGAAAATGTGGAAATTCGTCCCATTCACACTCATGTGCCATTTTTGGGTCCATCCCACCTGTAAACTCAAAGAACAAACTCTGTTTCAAAAACACAGCCAGTTGAATTTAGATTATCCCCATGTATACAACAAATTGCCACTCTTTGTGACTGTTTCCCTGTTTCTTCGTAATGGGTCAAGAGGTAATTCGGACACTAGTGTGACCATGCTCCCGATAGTCAAGAGTGTCCCGACACCCTCTTACCTTTAACCTTTAAAATGCCCACAGATGTTTATTCCATGGGTCCTCTGGGCTAGGCCCATACATGGGGACCACAGCGAATAAGGTTCCACGCTGTTTGCATTCGCATGGGCTTCAATCATTTAGTGGGCCATTTTGTTGCTGTTGTTTCCCCTCTCATGCAACAATTTTACAACACTTTAGGTACATAGTCCTGTGTCCCCTTAGAGCCTTTTCCCGGTCCCCATGTTGGCTTTTGCCCTTAGTGGCGAACCACTTTTGCCTGGTGTCTGCGCGTGAAGGGTCGCCGCTCTTTCAGCGCCCCTAAACACCGGTACCCTTTTTACCGTCTCTGGAAGAGTCCTGGAACCTCGGTAGTGGGGTATCTTCAGCTCCAGGCGCTGTGGTTGCGGGTGCTCTTCTGTCTGCTGCATTGTACCTTTCTATACGAGGGCCACAAGCTCATGCCGCATTGTGGGGGTCAACTCCATCCTACCCAAGGCGTAGAGGGCAGTAGGAAGTTTCCTCAGAAACCTGGTCCATAGAACCAACCGTGTCCAGCTCTCTCTCCCCCCTCTCTGTCTCTCTGTCTCTCCCCTCTCTGTCTCTCTGTCTCTCCCCTCTGTCTCTCCCCTCTCTGTCTCTCTCCCCTCTCTGTCTCTCTCCCCTCTCTGTCTCTCTGTCTCTCTCCCCTCTTTGTCTCTCTGTCTCTCTCCCCTCTCTGTCTCTCTGTCTCTGTCTCACACTCTCTCTGTCTCACACTCTCGATCTGGATATCTTATTTACCCTGTATATCTTAACTGCCCTATACTACACCGAAATAACCTATACTGCTTTCTTCCAGATCTGATTCAAGCTTCACACGGGAGACATCGGAATCCCCCCTAACCCAGAAGACAGGTAGGGAGCATCTCTCCTCCAATGTATAACATTGCGGGAATGAGGTACCTGGACATTGAGGGTCTGCGGATCAGGTAAGATCCCAGGCGGGATTGCTGCTTTAAATATTGTGAAGCGGGGGCATCCAGACACTGGTTAAGGGGTGCAGGAAACTGGTCATTCACATCTGGCTTTTTTTTCTAGATCCGACATTTATACACACATACACACACTCAATCTCTCACACACACACACACACACACACACACACACACACACACACACACACACACACGTACACACACACACACACACACACACACACACACACACACGTACACGTACACACACACACACACGTACACGTAACAAGGACCAATTGTAGTATAATGTAATACAATAAATAAACTTATGTCAAAAACGA
>WSYH01010005.1:0-24338 GCA_036426205.1 Ascaphus truei | reverse complement strand
GATCAGGGGGTACCGGCGGGGCACCCCCCAGGCAGACTTCCCGGAAGTGAGGTGGAAAGAGAAAGAACAAAATTGCAAACAAAAGTTGCAAAATGGGTCGGCGCAGTGATAAAGGGCATATGATGGTTGCCTCTATAAGTGAATATATCAAAAAAAATTTAAAACTTGGATAAAGTGCAAAATATGTTAATCATATAGTGACTTAAAAGTGAAAAATAAAATAAGGATGTGCAGCGCTTAAACCCTTTAAATGGATGCGGTTTTGTTTTTCTGTCGAATTAACTCAAACGTTGATTTTTTCCTCAAAGTTACAGGGGAGCGGCAGATTTTTTTCATATGAGGAATAAGAAATAAAGTGGAAAACATAGTGCAAATAACACGTATAAAAATGGTGAAGTGTGAAATTAACACTAGCGAAATCAAGGCAGACTCACGTGGTATCAATCAAAATTAGTGCGTTGCTGAGTATCAGTGGCAGTGAGCGGGACTCTGGTGTGGTGACGCAGATAACTATCAATCAGGATAATTGATGGTTGGGGATATCACTCATGGAACTTTTCACCAATCAGGGTAAAAGAGAAACAAAAAGCATCCATAGCGTAACCCAGTATAAAAATATATTATAGAAACAATAAAATGAACACTTACCACAGTGTCATAAGAATACAGACACATAAAATGGTTTGATCTCAGAAGTACTCGCGTCCCTTTACTCTCCCGTTCCTCCTCCGTCCACCGACCTTCTCTGCTTCTAGCCTCCACACTGCCCAAAGTCGATACACAGTCTGTGGGGCTGCAGGTCATGTTCCTGATGTTAAGAATGGTCTTTATCGAAGCTCTCACATGCCGGGACAAACCAGCTCCGGCGCCTACATCCAAGCGGGGGCGTGGACGGCTCCTGGAGTTCTCTGGAGTCCTCTGATGACATCACGGGCGGCGTACTACGACGTTCACGAGGCGTGTCAAGCTCGTCAGATCATGCTCTATCCTATGACGGAAGCTACAGCCACCTTAGTGAAAGAAGGGGCGTGCCGAATTCGACGCCGCATGATGAGGATCATCAGAGGACTCCAGAGAAAGCTCGTCAATCTCCACCCTTGTGAGATGTAGTTGCGGACCGAGCCTGTGTATCTACGGATGTGTGAGAACTCACCTCAAAGGACCCGGGAAGTTCTATAACCAATCAGGCACATCCACATGCGACGCCACCACGCAAGGAGCATCGATTGCGGCTGGCAGTGTGGTGGGGAGCGTTGAAGACAAGATGTGGTCTTAATGGAGAAAAAGAGCGTAGGGGACTAACGCACTACTGATGTGAACACTCAGACATTTTGTGTGTCTGTATTTTATTACACTGTGGTAAGTGTTTCATTTCACTATGTGTTTCAAAATATATTTTATACGGCTTACGCTATGGTGGATCCTTAATTTGGCCGTCATTTAGACCTGATATGTGAATTAAATTCCAAAGTTGACATCCCAACACATCATATCTGATTAAAGTGTCTGCAATACCACACACAAGTCAAGCTCACTGCCACTGATCTCTGAAACGCCTAATTTTGATTGACACCCAACGTGAGCTCCACTTTGACCGAAGTGTTAATAACCCACCCAATTCTTTAACCTTGGTATTATATGCCTATGTTCCTTATCTCTCATTTTCATAATTTGAACATCTGCGCTCCCTATACTTTGAGGATACTACCAGGACAGGGCTGTGGGGATCCGACACCATACGTTCAGCATTTGCGCGGGGGCGCAGGGGAGGGTGGTGTGGTGTGGGTGGTGGTGGGTTGTCTATTCTGTCTCGTGTGTGTGTCTGTTCTCCTGTTTTGTAGGTAGCAATTAAAGCTGAATGTTGAAGGGGAAAAAAATGGCCCGCCACGATCAAGGGAACCAGTACGACACCCCCCATGCAGAGGGAGAGGAGCGGGGCCAAATGAAACCAAGTGTGTGTCGTGTGTTATGTTGTTTTGTGTTGTTACCACCCACATTGCTTATTAGATAGGATACATTTGAATGAGAAGCGCTTTCAATTCCCTGCAACAAAACAACAGTATTCGCAAGCCCAGCCTTTCACGAATTTCAGAAATTGCTGTGGACGGGCACACAATGTGTTCAAAATTATTTTAAGATCTGAAAAAATGTCTTGGCTTAAATTAGACGGCAATAACAAAAAAAGTTTGTGGCATTTGAAGAGGCGAAGAGGGACTACCAGCACATTAGATGCAGGAGGAAACTGTGGTCCTTTGACATATGAGAATAAACCCTCAGTTAAACAATAGACGCTGGTAGAGATCAATATTCCAGCCAATCAACTGTGTTATTGGGGGGAAACTGTAATAGACCCAAACTGCATACCAAACATTCTGCAGAAATGGAAGAAAGTGTTTATGGGAATTGCGGTGGTTTGTGGAGCCTTGCTTTAAAACTGACAGTGTTGATTAAGGATGTTAACATGATGGCTAGAAACACAGTACATTCTCTTCTAGGAATAAAGAACCAAACATAAAGGAGGGACGTGGGGAGCTCTCGCATATAAAAACAGGTGAGTTGTGTGTGGGGTGTATGGCAAGAGACATAGCAAATCCTAGAAGTATTGGCCAAAAAACAAGGGAGCCACGCTAACACCCCGCGTTATATCAAGTCGATCTGTGTAGCGTAACGCTATAATGGATTTGAGCTATATATATATATATATATATATATAATTATAATATATTGTGATGTACTGAAGCACGGTTTTGAGGGGGTAGGTACATCGGTACCCAGACACCTTCCAGGATTGCTTTCCCTTCCCATACACCTGAGAGCCTAATTAAATAATCATGTACCCATTAAAAGGACAAACACATACAGTTTCCGTGCTGCTGCTGGTGCTGATCTGACGGCACATACACAGAAAGCCACTTTGAGAGGAACTTGAAGTGAAAGCTGCAGGTCAACCAGGTACAGTGTGTGAAGTGGGAAGAGGGGTAGTTCTCCCACTGTTTACGTTAGGGACTAAGTCTGATTAGTCAGAACGCCTGAAAGGAGTTAGGGTCTTTTGTTTCTGCTTTGTGTATGAGGTTTTAATCCTCCTTCCTGATTTGTATCTTGTAAATAAACCATTCCTTGTGCCCAAACGCTAAGTGTCTTCCTGCCTTTAATTCTGGACAGAAAATCTTATGCTGGGGACGTGAGGACTCCCCAATTGGGGAGTTTTAATTCCACAAGTGCAGAAGTAGTGGACAAGTAGAAAAGGAGAGGAATTTCTGACACACTTTCAGGCACAGGACAAACGAAAACCTGCTGTTCTAATTCAGGTGTTTGCAGCAAATTGGCAAAAGACCAAGAGGAGATGTCAAAATCCCATATGAGAATTTACAGCAGATGACAAAGTTCAAACTGAAAGTAATGCTTTTATACAGCATATGGCGGTTGTACCTACATCAGACGCTAAAAGAAGAGCAACACGAAAGAGCAACTTTGCCTTACCACGGAGCTCCGCGTGTTGGGAGAAGAAACCACCCAGACTGGGCGGGCCCCACAGGTTCGTAAACCGTGGAAAGTCTCACCTCATCCAGGAAAAATGACGATGGACGATGAGGTTGAGGCGTACCTATCATTTTTGAGCGTACAGCAAAAACCCGCGAAGGATGGTCATCTGAGCAGTGGGCTGGAATAATTGCTCCCTTCTGGTGGGTGACTACAACAAAGCCTATTATGACTTGGAGCCAGAGAAAGCGAAAAAAAAAAAAACTATGAAAACCTGATGGTTGAGATTTGGCACGGCTAGGGGTCACTGTGGGTTCAGGCCCAGGCGGTTTTCCACTCCTGGCGTCACGATGCAGAAAAGGCTCCCACACTCCCAACTCTACGACTTTATCCCACTCGGCGCGGGAAATGGCTCCAGCACGAATAAAACAGGCCACCGCGTCGTCGAACGGGTCGTCATAGACCGGTTTCCTGCGGGGGGTCTTCCTGCACCATCCTGAAAGTGGTCAGTCAGAAATGACCCCTCAAATTGAAAGAGCAGTTGGTCGCTTTCGTGGAACGTCAACTTTGTGCTGAGTTGTCCGGTCCCAATTCCCAGAACGTCAGGAGGTCCGGTAAGACGTACATCGGCCTAAGAGGCCACAACGGAATAATAGACTCCCATAAAGGAGTTGAAGTCTCACGGCTCATAGAAGGGCTATAGTCCCATTCTTCCAAATGACTGGAGGAAAAACCACTAAACAGTTTTGGGAAGTCACTGAATGTTACAAATACCATGACTGGACATGTGAGTCAGTTTGCCTATTGAACTCTGCCAAAGTGCGATTGTGTGACATTTTTGTGGAGTATTTTTTTGGGCGGGGTTCCTGCTGTTATCAGACTGTTATAGAGAAGTGTCATTAGAGAGAAATAGGGATGTGTAAGTCAAAGTAGATGGGGTACCTGTAGAGCAAGCATGATAATGGCTGTACAGTTTACCGTGGTTTGCTGCACATTGGTAAAGTCTGGGATCTGACAGGAACTCCTTACAGTTAACCTGTATCCAGGGGATATAATCGCCCATTACCCCCGGTGCACGAGTGTACAATAGAAAAACCCATGGCCCAGTACATCTCAGTTCAAGGTAGTGCCGAATTGATGTATGAGGTTATTAGGTGGGTCAGGATTTCCGTGGGTTTTGGGAATGTGGGAAAGGCAGTCGACGTGTCCAGGATGTACCCTTGGTGTTGAGGGTCCCCAATCTGTAGACCCCGGTTTCTGTTAGAGGGTATGGCAGACGTAAGAATCTGCGGTTGGAGGACCCCCCAGAACTAGATTTCAGGATTACAGGTTGTCCATAAAGTTTGCCTCCGCCCGACTAGACGATTTGACCACTAGTAAAGCCAAGGCCACAGATAGTGAGCAATAAATGGGGTCCCAGTTAACCCCGCTGTCCTACAGCCATCACAACCCTACTTTGTCTACAAAATGACTATATAGGGTAGATAGAAAGACCCCGATAGTGTTAGAGCAACTTCTGGTGCCAAAATCCTGGCCCATAGCCATAACCTGAGGGGACACCTAGGGGTTAAAGAAAAATACTGATAGATAAAGGTACAGTTTTACTGGCCGGGTCTCACACAAAAAGTTATTGTGAGACATGTCCCAGAAGTGTCAAATGAACTCCACCAGTTAAAATTTGTTTTGTTAGTCCATTAATACCTTTGCCATTATGAAGTCCTTTTGAAAGTATGGAATGAATCTGGTAGGCCCGTTTTACCTTAGTCAGCACGGGGCCATCAAACAAATTCTAGTCATTGTAGACCATGCCACAAATATCCGGAAAGCGGTTTCCCTCCGGAATACATCCGCTACCGCTAGCCAAGAATTAAGTTAGTGTTTACCCGGGTCGGGATCCCCAGGAAATATTAACGGAACAAGGAACCCCCTTTATGTCCCGGGTTACAAATGACGCTATGCAGGTTGGTTGAATATAAAAAATTTACACACCCTCGGTCTATCACCCTCAAACCGATGGCTATGGAGTGAGATTAACAAGGCTCTTAAACATATGGTACGGAAAAGCCATAGGACCGAGATGGAAAAAACTGGGATTTTCTCTACCATATTTATTGTTTGCCGTAGAGAAGAGTTCCTCAGGCCTTACAGGTTACTCCCCGTTTTGAGGTTGTTGCATGGGAGACAACCACGGGGTAACTGATATGCTCAAAGGAGACCTGGGAAACAGAGCGACCCACCGTAGCATACTGCAATAGAAGCAAATTTCACAGATGCAGGGATCGCATTGCGCAGTGTTGCCAATTGTGCGACAACACAGGCAGAAGCGAGAGTTCACGAGCAGAAACCTTATAACCGGAATGACGCAGACTTAGGGTTGTTTAGGCCGGGAGATACGTATTAGTGCTGGCACCCACAGTAGATTGTAAGTTGTTGCCATCTGAAGGGGGACCCCTAGGACCATCCTGAAAGAGTAGGAGAGGTTCAATTATAGAGTTAGCCAGGCCGGGTGGAGGGGAAACCAGAACAGTTATATCATGTGGAATCTCTTAAAGCCCTGGAAAAAGAGGGAAGTGTTACTGTAGTTCAGACTGTTCCTCTAGGGAAACCTTCTATTCCTGAGAAGTAAGAATTGCTGTGACACCTTGTCTGGCCCTCATAGACCGCGGCAAAAAGAGTTTTGTCTTGTGCGCAATTGCCCGAGTTTTCTCCCTGTAATTGGAAGAACCCGGTTTATTGCAGATAACATCCATACAGAGCTGGGAGGTCATACATGTTAAACACTGTAGAGTTACCTGAGGCGGATAGGCGACGCGTGTTAAAGAGGAGGTCAGAAAATCTGACCCCTGAGGAGGTGTGCGCAAGCGCACAAAAAACGGTGAGGGTGTTTTCAGTAGTGTGTTTGGAGAATCTGACGAAGAAGGAAGGAAGTTGAGGGCCTATGGCTCTGAGGCTCTGGAGAGCAGAGGTAGGAAGGATCTTCGCCCAAAAGTTCACGCCACAAAGTACGGAACATCCGTTGGGACGTCACTCCGGTCGGAAAGAAGCACGGGACACGAAGAAGTACGCTGTGGAACGTATCATCCAGCAGAGGAGTGACTGATTCCAACCCCTCACATTGTCATCCATGCTTTGAAATCAGCAGCATCCTGTGAGTAGCGATTCAGTTTTACTCCACAGGATGGCACAATCGTTGGGTTCTTCGTCCATTCATTTATATAATTTATAGTTGTATTAAACTAACTTTTTTATTCCAGCCTGCTCATGTGGTTTTTTGTTAGTCTTGGTTTTGGTGTGTATTGTCTTGTAGGTCTGGTTCGAGTCTGAGTATGCTATGGTTAGATGTGTTGCACTATTTTTTCTTTTTTCGTTTCATATTATACACATACGGATGAAGCCACAGCTCTCGCCACTGAGATTGAGGAACCTGCAAAAGTCACCCTCTGGAATTCATCCCCTGTCTCGAAATCAGGATGGTATCCTATTTGGACTCTTAAGGCGCCGGTATTCCTTTGTTTTTTGTAGTTCACAGACTGTTCCTCTTCCTTATTCCTGAAGAAGAATTGCTGACACCTTGTCTGGCCTGATAGGGACAGGAGGTAAAGAGGTTTCTTGTGCGCAATGCCCGAGTTTTCTCCCCTGTTATGGAAAGAACTCGGTTATTGAGATCAACAATCCATACAAGGCTGGGAAGGTCAATATGTTAAACACTATAGATACCTGAGGCTAGGCGAAGAGGGCTGTTTAAAGAGAGGAGGTATACAGAAAATGTTGGACCTTGGGATAATCGAGGAATCATTCAGTAAACTGGTCGAGTCCTATATACGTGGTTTCTAAACCGGGATGGCTCGATACAGGTTCTGTAATGTTTTAGGAAACTAAATGCAGTTCCAAATTGATACATACCCTATGGCCCGGTGGGATGAACTGATAGACAGGGTAGGTGATTGCCGATACTTAACCCACCCTCGATCTGGTAAGGGGGTATTGGCAGCGTGCCTCTAACACAGGCTGCTAAAGAAAAAAACGGGTTGTTTTCCAACACAGGCGGGCTATATCAATAAAGGTCGACATGGGGCCCAGCAAACTTTCAGAGATTGATGGGGCCAGGTGTTGAAGCCCATACGGACTATGCCGCAAGTCTACTGGATGATGTGATCATTCACAGTAAGGACTGAGACTCTAAACTGAACAAGGTACAAGGCAGTTCTAGACTCCCTGGGAGGAAGCAGGTCTGACGGCAAAAACGTGTCAGTGTGCCATAGGTTTAGAAGAGACCAAGTACTTGGGGTATACGGGTGGGGAGGGGCTTGTGAAACCGCAGGTTGCAAAGAGGAAGACGATTAGGCAGTGGCCGAGACCATAACTAAGAAACAGGTTAAAGTTTCCTCGGCCTGGCCGGTTACTACCGTCTCTTTATACCAGAACTTTGCCCACCCTCTCAACCCCTCGTCCGACCTAACAAAGGGAAGGTTTGGTATGTTTAGTGGTTGACCATGCGGAGAAAGCTTTCCAAAGCTTAAAGGGCCTTATGTGGCCCATCCGTCCTGAATCACCCACGGACTTCACGGGGAATTTCTTTCAATGTAGGGATAGGACGGTCCTGTCACAAAGAGTCGGAACGGGGAAAACCACCCCATCATATATATTAGCCGAAAGCTAACTGTCCATGAAAAGAGATATGCCTAGTTGAAGAAAGAGGGTTAGCCATCAAATGGGCGTTGGAGACTCTGAAAATTATTTATTGGAAAGAAAATTTACCCTAATTTAATGGACCATGCACCTTTTGAAGTTATATGCAGCAAAATAAAGAAAAAAAGCTCTCGTAAAACTCGCTGGTTCTTGAGTCTCCAGGGTTCCAATTAACGGTTGACACAAGGCCAGGTCCAAGGCATGGAAATGCCAACGACATTGTCCCGATACAACCTCCCATTTACGAGTGGTCACCCAATTGATGATTGAGCAAAGGGGGGGATATGTGATATACTGAAGCAGAGGTGTTTGAGGGGAGGGTACATAGGACCCAGCAGGCTTCAGGGGTGTGTTTCCTTTCCTCACACCTGACCCTTAATTAATCAGGTTACCATGTAAAAGGCAACACAGACAGTTTCCTGTGCTGCTGCTGTGCTGATTGAAGGCACATAACAGACAGACGTGACAGAACTGCACGTGGAAAGCTGCAGGTACAGTGGAGTAAGTGGGGAAGAGGGTAGTTCTCCCACTTGTTAGTTAGGGAATAAGCTGTATTAGTTCAGGAACTCCTTAAGGAGTTAGGTCTTGTGTTTTTTTTGTTTTGTGTTATGAGTAATCTGTTTCCTGATTTGTACCTTGTAAATAAAACCTCCTGTGCAACAAACGCGAAGTTTTCCTACTTTATCTGGACATAGATCTACGCTGGGACTGAGACTCACAATATATATATAATTGTCATTTTGTTACCTCCTCGTGTATATTTTGCCCAGTTATGTGTAACTCAGTGTTTTTTTTTCTCTCCCAATAATGCAGAGTTAAATAAACTTGCTTCTAAACCAAATCCATACATAAAATACACCATTCATATTACCCTTTATTTTCTTAATGTTGTGTTTTTCTTAATGGGTGTTTACATGTTTATACGTATGTGTAAACGTCTGTGTCCTTTATTGCAGGAAAAACATAAGCAGTGTGTGTTATTTGGAATAAATATTGCGAAATCAGATTAAGTCTTCAGGTTACAAGGCATAAAACTCCCTTTATTTATTGTTGTAACCAGGGTAGCCTTTTGTGAACCGGCCTGACCCACCCAATCTCACATTGGCACCTGTGGTCTAACCGGTCCCTTCCCTTGCGACACACCTCTTTAAGGGAATACTGGTAGCTGATAAACACACTGTGGCTCCAGGAGATCTGAGCCTCCGCTAGTGGTAGCCTGGGGAAACCCTACCATTTACCTGGTGCAGAGCGCCTCCACCTTACCCAGGATCCGTTATGAAAGATAGCCCTGGGTAGAAATACAATAAACACACTATAATATACTAACACTTTACTGAACACCACATATAAACACA
Organism: Ascaphus truei; assembly: GCA_036426205.1. Lineage (NCBI taxonomy): Eukaryota > Metazoa > Chordata > Amphibia > Anura > Ascaphidae > Ascaphus > Ascaphus truei. The sequence goes on along the minus strand of WSYH01010005.1, from coordinate 14,814 downwards.
ATTACATAAACATCATGCTCTATTCGCATCACCTAACCTCATCACCTCAGCCCAATGTTCTGGTGTTACCCACGTGTCCCTGTGTACCCCCCACACCCATTGTCTCGTACTCTACGGAGGTAGTGGGGACTGCGCCAGTCCCACAATTTAGTTAAGGGCCTGTGGTGCACTTATGATACAGCGTTACCTGCCGAGCACTCCGGTGCTCGGGCCTGCAAACATCTTCACAAAGGGTCAGACGTGCGATGCATCGCGTTCTGATCCTATCCAGGGTGATACCTCCTCCGGGAACCCCAACGAGGGTCCCACCGCTTCACGGGAACACAACCGCTATCTCGGTAACACACACCGTCGCAAGGGAACAGCAACCGCCGCTATCCCTATCTATCCCTACGTGACAGGAACCCTAACCTAGGGCCTGTCCCTGATGAAACCGCAACCTGGGGTGGCTTGGGGAAAAACTCCTAGGCTCCTGCGGAGTAAGTAATAAACCTGCCCCCTTCCTAGCTACCCAAGTCCCTACCTGTAACCCTAATAACTCACTGATACTAACAGCCTAAAGCACCTGCAGCAGAACCACCCGCTCTCACCGTCAACCTGCAGGTACTCACACACGCTGCAACACAGCTGCGCCAGCACAGTGCAGAGCGACACAACACACAGCTAACATAAACAACCACATTACTGGAACCCGCAGCAATCCACTGCTGCACGAGTGTGCCTATTTGCCAGTGCGCACAGCCCTATCCGCTGTGGCAATGCCAAAAAGTGCACCTTCGCACCTAAGGGATAACCTCCTTATTAGGGGCCGTCCCTCTTCAGTTCCCCCCTGCCCTTACCGGGAATTGGGGCCTGCCTGGGGAACCTAAGGAGAAACCCTTACCTGGTACAGGAAGCCACGCGTCCCTGCACCCTTCTTTCTCTTTCCTCGCCTCTGCCTGACTGACGGTGCAAAGCCCGGGAATGTATCTATATTCCGGGTGAGCTTCCTCCAGCCCTATTGGCCGCTATGAGGCACCTGGTGCCTGTCTCCACTATGCCTCCTGGGAATTGTAGTTCCCAGGGGGCTGCTGAGTATTGGGGGCCGCGTGCGTCTTCTCCCGCGCATGCGCGAACGACCAATGGCGCCTCAAACTCCCTCACACTTCCCATTACTCTCGCGCCGATCTCTCCCTAGCCCTGGGGGTACTCTCGCGCATTGCCAGTCCCTGCGCATGCGCGAACCTACGCGCCAATGGCGGCGGCCCTCTTTCTCCAGCCGCGGGCCGGTGGCAACGCGATAGCGGCCTCTTAGCGACGAGCCCGATCGCGTTCCACGGCAACCAGGCCAAAGGTAGGGAAAGCACCGTGCTTGCTCCCTGCACTGGGCCCCCACCCTCGCGAAAGTGGGCGGGGTGTCGCAAGCCTCCGGCGACACCCGTACCGCCGGGCACTCGCAGGAGGGGGGCCAGAAAGTGCAATTTTCCCTCGGGGCTACATTCTCCCCCTCGCAGATCACCCAACGACCCTCGCTGTGGTAGAAAACCCATACAGGGGATGATACAGTGAAAAATACATGGGCATAAGCTAATATCACCATGTAGCATGCATTTTGTCATCAATACTCAACACTCGTATGGATATAAGACACCGAGGCCAGTGAGTCTCGGTGGGAGGGCCCCAACTATGGTGAGGGTATCCCTCTGGTCCTGGAGTCTTTTGGAGCTCAAGGACCAGTCTCTTGCAAAAAAACCCCACCGCCTCCCACTCGCCGCAGAAAAAATAGAAGGGGTCCGGGGTATTGACCCTGCGGAGCCCTCTGGTTTCGTTTCTCACGGGAAGACAGGAGGCAGTCTTTTGCCTCGGTCCACCCCATGGGCGAAATATACACTCCATCGCGCCCCCGGGAGGAGGCCACACCAAACTACCAGTGCGGTCTCAGACACAGTCTTTTGTGCTCCAGCATCCCTTTGAACGGTGAACCTTCTTGGACGGTACAACTTCTCGGGTAGGCCGGGTCTTGAGACAGGCCAAGCTTGGAGACATCCTCGGGCAGGAGGATATGTGTCGCTCCGGTCCGCTACCAACGGATACCTGGATGAGGTCGGTGGGATTCGTTTCCATGATCTGCAGAGATATTTCTGGGGGAGGACACCTCCACCCGAGACGCGATGACGGGGGTGAGCCCCATCGCCCGGGTGACCCTAACTTTGGGAGTCACCAGGGCTCCACGATCACCGGGGAGCTCACACCCGACACCCCTGGGGGCAGTTCAACTTACCCCATATTGTTCAGCAATGTACTGAAATCCAAGCATGGCCGCTGGTACGCGGTGGTAGGCGGCGGACTGGCCGTTGCAGGGCACACGGGCCCACATCATGGTCTTGCAATCAGTTGAGGTGGTTGGGCTCGGGGACCTCACTGGAGTGGTCCGCCGGCGGCGCATCACCACGCTCGGTTGGTCGCTAGAATCACCACACATGGGCGGTTAAACACCTACATCTGGCCTTCCGGGATCTGTTGGTTCCTGGTCTCGGTGGTTCCTTGCTCGGGAAAACGGGTCTGGAACCGACATCTGGGGTTCCGACACATATGAAGGCTCCGCCTTCAGCGGCTCCGGTCAGCATCTAGAAAAGTCCATTTGGCACACGGCCCCCTCCACCACTCCATCGCTGAAGTAGAAGCATTATTTGCGGCTTCCCCACCCTTGGTAGCATCATCAGGCGCCTCTTTTTCAGCAGGTTCCGCATCAGAGGTTCCTGCTCTACCATTTGAAGGTCCCCTTGGAGAGGGTCTGCAACATGTGGTCTGGACACAGGGTCCCCAGAGGCCTCTGGAATTAAGACAAACTGGGACAAGCATAAATTTATGTAGGAGAGAGGTCCGGCTCCTTCCTCTTCTTTCTGCTGGTTCCGCCGCCGTGGGGCAGGATAGGCTTTAGGAACCAGGCCCCGCAAACACTCACATTGAGGCTCCCACGCCAGTGCCTACTCCGGGGAACAGCACATTTGGGCCAAAACACTGGGTAAACGGTTTCTCCGTCAAACCTACGTGACCTGAAACCTAGCTGAACTGGGACGGTTTTCGACTCCCTCTTAGGGCTTCACTCAGGCAGGGGCACATTAGCACCGTGACCTCTATGTCCTGGCAATTCCAGGGCTCATAAACACATCAGGGTGTTACCCCTGACAGTCTCTTCTCATCTCGGGGAGGAGAACACACCATTTCTGCAAACAGTGTCCTCTGCACGCCGGCGGTTTGGGTTGCAGGAACTGCGCCGCACATCAGGGACACTTAGACCTTGGGTCAAGTCTCCCCAACGGCACACTACACTTGCATTCAGACGGCCGTGAAGGCATTCCTTCCCCGTCTACCACGGTCATCGTGAGGGGCAACTGGTGACTCGAGATGCTCCGTCCATCCAGGCACCGTCAACTTCCATTTTTTTAACGCACACGGGCACACCCAATGGCAAGACTAAATGGGGGGGCCGTAGATCTTTTTTTTTTTTCTATACACAAGGGTTTTTCTCGGCATCCTTGCTTCTTAGGGGGAACAGGAAATTAGCTGATTTTCTGCTCAAAGAACTCCCCCCCGGTGGACTCTGAGGAAGAGCAGCACAGTCTTTTGGGAGGTTGCGAGCTCCGGTACCGAGTCAATCACAGTGTGGGGCGGGGCTCGGGTTTCCCGCCAGTCCTGGATAACTGTTGGCACCATTTTCCCGCACGGCCGGGAAATTAGCACGTGGTTCCTCGCCTTGAGGGCTTCCCCATGGCGAAAACAAAAATAGGACACATTTGAAAAACACATACAGGGCACCCAGGTTGATCTCTCAGCAAGCGCCTCCAAATGTAGCCCTTTTGTGAACCGGCCTGACCCACCCAATCTCAAATTGGCCCTGTGGTCTAAAACCGGTCCTTTCACCTGCGACACAACCTCTTCTAAGGGACTAAGTGGTAGCTGTATAACACTGTGGCTCAGGAGATCTGAGCCTCCGCTAGCTGGTAGCCTGGGGAGGAAAAAACTTACCATTTACTGGTGCAGCGCCTCCACTACCCAGGATCCCCGTATATGAAAAAGATAGGCCTGGGTAAGAAATAAAAACACAACTATATAATACTAACACCTTTACTGAACACACATATAAACATAATAACATCATGCTCTATGCACACCTTACCCTCATCACCTCAGCCCAATGTCTGGTGTTCCCACCCAGTGTCCTGTGATCCCCAACACCCAATGGTTCATTCCTACGGAGGTAGGGGGTGACGGGCAAGTCACTAATTTAGTTAAGGCTTGGTTTGCATTATGAGATACAGCGTTACCTGCGAGCACCCGGTGCTGGGAGCCTGCAACAATCTTCACAAAGGGTCAAGAGTGCGATTGCATCCGTCTGATCCTATCCAGGTGATATCCTCCTCCGGGACCCCCAACGAGGGTCCCACCGTTCACGGGAAACAACCGTCTCTCGGGCAATCACACCGTCGCACGGGAACAGCACCACCACCGCTTATCCCTATCTATCCCACAGAATGACAGGCACCCTAACCAGGGCGGTCCTGATTGAACCGCAACACCTGGGGTGGGCTGTGGGAAAACTCCTAGGGCCTGCCGGAGGAATAACTGCCCCCATTTTCCCTAGCTAATCCAAGTTCCCTACCTGGTAAACCTAAACCTCATGATACTCAAACAGCCCTCTAAAGCCACTGCAGCAGACAGGCAGCCGCTCTCACCGTCAACCTGCAGGTCCTCACACACCTCTGCACACACATGCCCAGCACATGCAACGACACACACACAGTAAACAATAACACCACCATATATAACAACCCGCAGCAAAATCACTGCTTGCACGCTGTGTCACTATTTGCGTGCGCAAAGCCTATCCGACTTTGTGGCACTGCCAACTGCAAAAACCTTCCCGCACCTAGCGGTAACCTCTATCTAGGGCGCCCTCCTCTTCAGTTACCACCTGCCCTTACCGGGAATTGGGGCCTGCCTGGGGACCTAAGAGAACCCGTAACCTGGTACGGAGAGCCACGCTCCTGGCACCCTCCTTCCCTTCCTCTCCTTGACTGACTGACGCGTGCAAAGCCCGGGAAGTAATCTATATTCCCGGGCCTGAGCTTCCCCAGCCCTATTGGCCCCGCTATGAGGGCACCTGGTGCCTGTCTCCCATGATGCCTCCTGGGGAGGGAATTGTAGTTCCCAGGGGGCTGCCTGAGTATTGGGGCCGCGTGCGCGCTTCTCCCGCGCATGCGCAAACGCCTAATGGCCGCCTCAACCTCCCTCTACACTTCCCTACTCTCGCGCGATCTCTCCCTAGCCCTGGGGTCCTATCTCGCGCTTGCCGATCCCTGCGCATGCGCGAACCTACGCGCAATAACGGCGCCCTCTCCTCCAGCCGCCGGGCCGGTGGCAACGCGATCGCGGCCTTAGCGACGGCCCGATCGCGTCCCCGGCAACCGGCCAAAGGTAGGGAAAGCCGCGCTGCTCCCTGCACTGGCCCCCACCCTCGCGAAGTGCCGGCGGGCCCGTCGCAGCCTCCGGCGGCACCATCTACCGCACGGCACTCGCGGAGGGGGGCCAGAAAGTGCAAATTTTCCTCGGGGCTACACAGGGTATGCTTTTTCTGCCTGTCTTCCCCTCCCTGTTATGTAAGTCCTGCTAGCTGCAGGCTGTAAGGGGTTAATCGTATGGGCTTGTGACCCCCCACCCATGCTCCTCTCTGATGGACAGAAGTAAGGTGGTGACTCATGGCCTCTGTAAGCCTATCAGGGATAGGTATAGACCATGAGCCCGCCCCTTATGCTTCCTGACTAGGGGAGTGCCAAATGTATTCAGTCCTGCTCTGGATGAGGAACGGAGCAGTAGGGCTGTGAGCCTCTCCCATCGAGGGATGAGCGTGCCCACCTGGGGGAACATCTGATCATAACACCAAGATGACCTATAAGAGCTGAGGTAAGCATCATCCAGAAGCCTGAGCCTCTGAGACCCTGCACCGCTGTGAGAAAGATTTGCAGTGAGTTCATACCATGCAATAAAGACCCTTCATCATTATACTCCTGTCTGAGTGTCAGTCCCTGGGCAGGAGGTAAGAAACATGCAATAGTGGGGGCTGATCTCTGAACACCCTGGAGCCCACTACTGCTGGAGGCGCTAAGCACCTGAGAATATCAGACTCCACTCTCCTGACCCTAACAGGTACTTGCACCACACACAAATTAGCAGAAGCTGTGTATTTCGCACCGGGGGGAGGGGAACCATGCCACATTTGTTATGTATAAACCCTATTAAGGAGACAAACAAACATCTCACCTTTTAAAGCTTTACACTCTTCTGCCCCTCCTTACATCTCAGCCCTTATTTCTGACTATGCTCCATCCAGACTCTTGTGTTCTGCTCAAGGATGTCTTCTCTCTACCCCATTTGTATCTAAAGCCCTCTCTAACCGTAAACCTTTCTCACTGACTGTGCCACACATCTGGAACGCCCTTCCCCTCTATACCCGACTAGCACCCTCTCTATCCACCTTTAAGACCCACCTTAAGACACACTTGCTTAAAGAAGCATATGAGTAGCACCGTGGCTAATACTATACACGATACATAAAGCTTGTCCCCCTGCAGCGGCACTTACCAGAATGCCCTCCTACTGTCTCTGTACGTTCTTCCTACCTACCAATTAGATTGTAAGCTCTTTGGAGCAGGGACTCCTCTTCCTAAATCGAAAAAAAGAATTGTGACTATAGCGCTAAAGTGTAAACACCTACTTAGTGATACAAACAGTAAAAAATATCCTTTAAATAAAGATAGGCTGCCTAGTACCTACTGTCTAGTACAAACAGAATAAAACATGCCAACCCCTGAGGATCGCATTGAGCATTTTTTTGAGCAGCTAGTCAAGTGCTTTCAGTTTTCACTGTTGGCCTCCGGCATCCAGACAGCAGCCCCTATCCCTTTAAGAGCACGGGCACACTCGCGCATGGGCGCGCGTCTATTGCCAGGGGGAGAGGAGAAGGAAGGGGAACCAGCGACACGTGCTGTTGGTTTGTGAACCCCGGAGAGACTGCTTCCCCCACTGGCACGTTCCTTGTGCACCACGGAAGGGATTTCGGGCGAGAGTACCGGCGGAGCAGAGCTTATACTCTGCCAGGACATGCCCCTGCACCGAGAGGACACTGTTATTTCACCGCTTGTTATCACCTTGCTTGTCGTAAGTAGGGTTTTGATTTTACCATCTCCGGATGACCAGCTGCCCTCTACTGCTCCAATGCTGTCTTTTATGACAGAGTTCATTTTATAATAAATTTTATTTTTAGTTTGTTCACTAGGAGTCTTATTGTTGTATGTTGTATAGTGGTAGACTGAGTTACCCAGCAGTTGTACGCTATGATTTGTGTTTGTTTTCTCTTTTCTCGTTTCATGGCCTGTCAAGCACTCGTGCAGATTCTTTGGGGATCACAGGACTTACCATTTGAACATTTGGCGCCAGGTTTTTTTCTTTTTCCTCTTCCTAAATGTTACTTTTATGTCTGAAGCACTTATTCCCATGATCTGATAGTTGTATTATTTGTTATTTATATGATTGTCATGTTTATTACTACTGTTAAGTGCTATGTACATTAATGGCGCTATATAAATAAAGACATACAGTACATACATGCAACATAGAGACATTGGGATACTTTGGTGTGGCCCCTCTTCTGTTGGTTGGGGGAAGAGGTGTTACATATATACACTGTAGATCAAGAAAGAAGAGGTCCTGTCAGATGTGTCCTAGGTAAGGAGATGATAGGAAAGACCCCTGTCTGGGGTCATTCTTGTCATCACCTCACCTAGGAGACATCTAATAGGACCTCTTCTTTCTTGCTATAGTGTTCTTTCTCCTAGTGCACCGACCCCTTATTTATCATATACAGTATTGTCTAGGTTCAGCGGATATCACACCTCTCTCTTGAGAATATATATATATATTGTCATTTATGTTACCTCCTAATTATATATTTTGTGTAACTCAGTGGGTTTTTTTCTCTCCCTATAATACAAGAGTTAAATAACTTGCTTCTAAAACATCTATACTTACTGCAAATGCACCATTCATGTTACCTCCTTTTTTTTCTCAATGTGTGTTTTTCTTAATGTGTGTTTACATTTTTTTCTACGTACTGGATGTGTAACCTCTGTGTCCTCTATTTCAGGAAAACATAGCAGTGTGTGTTATTTGGGAATAAATATTGCGAAATCAACTTAAAGTCTTCAGGTTACAGGGCATAAAACTCCCTTTATTTTTGTTGGGTGTAAACCCTTTTACGGGAGATAAATAAACACAGCAGTGTCTGTGGATATTGTGTGTGTAGTATATATATTTTTTCTGTCTATGTCTATGTACATATAATATCATAATCATCATCAATATTTGTGACAATAGGGCATAGGCGGCCTTCATTAATAAAGGTGGAGCCCAGCTGGTTGCCCCTGAAACCGTATGGCAAGGGCTGAGAGTGTTAGCTCTTGGGTCTAATATTATACCTTACTGTGTTGCCCTGTAACTTTTTTTCCCTTTTATACTGTCCCCCATAGGGTTATAAGCTAGGAACTGTGTGTGTGGGGTTAACAGTGTAAGCGCAGTGGGCTAGTTAATGCAGTCTCTGTATATTCCCTTTGACTCATGGGCCCGTAGCTGCCTGTGCAAGCTTATACGTGGATTGCCTTGTATGGGTGGCCTCTTATGAGAAATAGCTGCAGGGCAGCGATTTCTGACACATGAGGGGAAAGGGGGGGGGGGGGATATTTTAACCTGTATTGCCTGCCAGCAAGGTATTCTTAGCTGGTGTCTTATAGAAGAGAAGGTTTTAGAACCGTCACATTATAGGTGCAAATGGTGGAGTGCAAGCTCTTGTGTCTAAATGTTGGTTTTCTGTGTTTTAAAAATACAATGCATTTTGTGTTTGTGCTATGAGTGGGACTTCATACAGGACAAAAGGCAGCCACGTGGTAATTAGCATTTCAAAGCAAAAGGCTCAAGTAATTGGATTCCCTGTGCAAAACCAGGTAGGTCTGTGCACATGGCCAAGGGGAGGGGATTACAGGATATCTGCCTTTGTTTCCTCCAGACGTATAGGAGCCTTGACCGCAGATGGTCTGGGACTAGCTAAAAACGGCCCTGTATATCAAAACACATAAGCACGTTTTCCATTGGCAAGTTTTGAATTTATCCCTCCTATCACAGAAAGCGTAATCTCAATCCCTGCTTTAATTGGCTATCAGACCCCTCAATGATTTAGATATGAATCAAGCCTATATAAGAGCGTGCAGAAAAGCAGCTCTCTCTCTTTTTCACCTGCCTGTTTTCCTGATGTGAAGACACGCTGCTGCTGGGCCTCTCACCTGTGCTTCTGAGTGAAAGAGCTATTCACACAGAGAAGCATGGGGGAGGAAAGGCCTAGCCAGCAGGCTGGATTTCGGTCCAGCAGAATCCAAACTGCAACCGGAGCGCAGCCTCACCAATGCAACATGGGACACAGGAATTTCTTTCAAGGATTTATTGGGTTAAAAGAACATAGGGACAAAGTCCTGACAAAAACTCTGACATGTTTCACGCTCAGGACGCTGTTTCAAAGATATTTCGGTCCAGGAGTTCAGAACCGGGGTCCTATTAAGGTAAGCTTTGCTGAAGCAGGCACCTTGCAACTAGGAAAGGGCTAGATCTCCTTCCCCAGACCCCAGTAAGTGTGTATATTCTCTGTATCTTGTATTTCTGTGTATTTCCAAGGTCTTTCCGAATAAACCGCAATTTATTTTACTGCCTGTTTTGCCTTGTGACTGATCCCTTAAATATACCCCCTTCAATCCGTGTCCTCATTGGTGCTCTCGCGAAAGTGTGACGTCATCAGGGTTCCTGCACCAAAGCTCCTTTAGCAAGATGGAGGGGTGTCCAGATGGAGAACTTCCTGGTCACATGACGTCATCATTTCGGCGTTTTTTGTCCTGCTCCTAATCACATCCCACTGTGTACTGGTTGCCAAAGCAACCTATTGCTGTAGACAGAGTTAGAAAGGTAAATAAACAGTGACAGTCTAATCCTGCTGAGTGCTGCAGAGAGACAGTAGGTGGGCTGGGGCATTGCAAAATGGCAACAGATGTTAAGCTGGGTAATGGGCTGGAGAAAAATAAATAAAAACTCATTCACACCCCTAGCTAAACCACTGTAGAAATATAGTGATAATAATGTACAGTGCTGATAAAATGAAATAAAATACAGACCATGTCTCCAGACAGATAACAGCAACAGCAGCAAAGCGGAAGCCTATAAGTACAGTGTGTTATAATCCAACACTTAGCGTTCTGTTAAGAAACACCATAGGGCCAAATTGCCATTAAGCCCCTTGGGAAACACCGTATTCAGGGTGTAAACCCAGTAGGCTTCGCGCTGTAGCAATGTGATATCTTTGTCCAGTCCTGCAATGGGGTTTTTTTTTTATAACTTCAAGTTTATTGGAAATTTTCAGTATAAATAGCATCGCAATACATATAACATGAACATTCACAGTATTACAGTCATTTACGATACTGTTAGACTCTCCCACTGGTGCATCTAGTGCTCACATATAAACATAATGTCCCTGATACCAGCCGGGATATTTAGGCAATTTAAACTTAGAGGAACAAGAAATTAAAATTCGGGGGGGGCGGGGGGGGGGGGGGGGGAAGGCAGGGAGGGGGGGGGGGGGCGCGGGCACTCTACTCTGCCTTTTTCCTATAAGTGGCTGACTAATTTTCTGTGCACAATTTATTTGCAAACCTCTTGGGCCGCCCACAATGTTCACAAGGTGTACCCTCTTCTAGGTCTCGTAGTCCGGTTCGCTCTCTTTGAACGAGAATGCACTTGGGATTATCATTGCCAAATCGCGGCTTCCTCAACCCCCGGGATGTCTGTTCCAGCCAAGGCGTCCAGATTTTTAGATATTTGTTACCAGTGTCATTGACCAGACTTGTCAATTTTTCCATCTGGCATATGTACCATAATCGATTCCGAATCTTAGGGATAGTTGGGATCTCTGGTTGTTTCCACATAGCTGCGATCTCGCACCTCGTTGCTGTTGCAAAATGTGCAACTAGTTTATTGCCTGATTTTGATAGGCCCTTCCATGGTCTGTTCAATAGGAACAGCCACAGATCAGGGGGGATTGTGAGGTCAAAAATCCTCTGGATCCAATGTCTAATTTCTTCCCACAGGTGTGAGATCCGAGGGCAAGACCACAGCATGTGCAACAGGTCCGCCGATTCTCCACACTGTTTGGGGCACAGCGGGGAGTGTCCTGTGACAAACCTTGATCATTTTAGTGGGGTGAGGTACCACCTCATCAGTACTTTATATGCATTCTCCTTCAAAGTAGTGCATATGGAGCTCTTAGCCGTAGCCTCTAAGATAGCCGTCCAGTCGTCCTCCTCCAATTCCTCCCCTAAATCCGTTTCCCATCTAACTTGGTACGCCAGTTTTTGTCGTTGCTGTGAGCTCCCAGAACCGACCACTTCTCTATAAATCTGCGATGTAAGTCCCCGTGTGTCTGTTTTCGTCAGACAGAGCTTTTCAAATGTGGTTAGGGGTGGGAAGGGATAGTTTTTGGCGAAGAACGCTCTGACCTGGAGGTAACGGAAGAATTCGGAATGTGGGACATTTTTTTCAGATCGGATTTGTTCGAATGATTTAACCCTGTTCGGTATACCCTCCAGATCTCTTAGCCTAAGATATCCGTATCTTTTCCAATGCCCTGCGGCGTTTGCTGCTAGTCCCGGTGCAAAGTCAGGGTTGCCCCACAGAAGGGACATCATGGAGCGTCTTGAGGTCAAGGCATGTTTATATTTCGCGGCCTCCCAAACAGACAATGAATTGGCCACCGAAGAGAGCGGCCGTTCAGCCCATTTAACAGCTGTTTTGGGTAGCCATAGCAAATTATCTATCTCTAATGGGGCACAAGCCCTCTTTTCTAGATCCACCCACCTTTTCAGTGCAGGGTTGATCTGCCATTGTGTGAGTTGACACAATTGCGCCGCCTTATAATAAGAGACCAGGCAAGGTACCGCTAGGCCTCCTGTCCGTGTGGTTTTTTTCATAATTGTCTTATTTACTCTCGTTTTTTTCCCTCCCCAAATAAACTCGAAGATATCAAACTGAAGTGAGAGTATGTCCTTCAGTCTAAGTGGCACCGGTAGAGTCTGAAACAGGTATAGGATACGGGGGAGGAGATTCATCTTTACGCTATGTATCCTACCTATCCAGGAGATCTTATAGGGCATCCATTTTTTTAAGTCTGCTTTCAGTGTCTTAATTAGCTTGGGGTAATTAGCGTCATAGATGCCCTTGTAATCTTTGGTGATGTGGACTCCTAGATATTTAATGTGTTTCGGTTGCCAATTAAAATTAAAGTTCAGACTCAGTAGCTTTTCAGTTTCTTTTGGGAGGCTAATATTCAAAGCCTCGGGTTTGGTTTATTTTGAATCCTAATATTCTATTGAATTTATCCAACAGGTCAAATAGGTTCGGCAGGGAGGTTAGAGGCTTGGAGATCAGCAGCAGTATATTGTCTGCATACAGTGCAACCTTATGGGATTGTGAATGCACAGTAATCCCTGATATATCCGGGTTGTTACGGATCTGCGCTGCCAGAGGCTCCATACATAGGGCGAATAACAGGGGGGATAATGGGCACCCCTGTCGTGTGCCACTTTTAATTTGAAATAGATTAGAGGGGAAACCCTGATGTATGACCTTGGCAGCGGGGCCCGAGTATAGCGACATTATCGCCCCACTCACCCTTTCCCCAAAGCCGAATGCCCCGAGCGTCTGTTTTAAGTAGGGCCAGTCAATCCTGTCGAACACTTTTTCTGCATCCAGACTCAGCATCATAACGTTTAATTTCTGATTAGTGGCTATTTCTAGCAGATCAATGATTCGTCGGGTGTTGTCCGCAGCTTGTCTACCCATTATAAAACCGACTTGATCTGGATGAATGAGTCTGGGCAGGATATGACTTAATCTATTGGCCAGTAGTTTGGCTTAGATTTTAACATCCGTGTTGATTAGGGAGATTGGTCTATAACTTTTGCAATTCTGCGGATCTTTCCCTGGTTTATAAATTACTGATATTGACGCCTGGAGCATCTGCTTCGGGAACGGGGCTCCTGTCAAAACAGCGTTGTACATTCGGAGCAGCCACGGGGCTAAGTTCTTTGTGAACGCCTTATAATACTGCCCCGAAAACCCATCCGGCCCCGGGGCCTTTGAGGGTTTGAGGTCTGTGATGACCTGGGTAAGTTCTTCCAATGTGAAGTCAGCCTCCAACCCCTCCCTGTCCTGCGGGCTCAGCCCTGTTAGGTTGGACCTTGCTAGAAAATCTTCCATGGCCCTTGCCGTTTTGGGATTATGTGCCACTTTCTCCCCATTATATAAATTTTCGTAAAATGATTTGAATTCCTCGACTATGCTTTTTGGGTTGGATGTGGAAGAGCCGTCTTTCAGACGCACCGCCTGTATGTTGTAATTGGGCGGTCTAGTGTTTAGTTTGCGCGCTAGCATGTTATCCAGCCTGTTCGCCTTTTCGAAGAATTTCCTCCGTGACCAACTCAGAGATTTATCAGCCTGGGAGACCAATAGTAAATTTAGTTCAATTTTGGTGTTCTTTAACTCGAATAGGGCCCTCGGATCTTGTTTCAGTTTGTGCCTTGATGTAGGAGAATTTAATTTGGCTTAGAGGGCTGCTATCTTTTTATTGCGCTCTCTTTTTCTACGGGCTGCAATGCCAATTAGCGTGTCCCTTATGGTTGCCTTATGGGCCTCCCAGAGGGTGAGATCTGAGCTCACCGAACCATAATTAGTCGCAAAGAATTGATCGATCTCCTTTCCGACTGAGCCACATATATCCGGGATCTTAAGGAGTGACTCGTTTAGCTTCCAGTTTGCACTGGGTGTATCAGGACGAATTTGGTTGCACCTCAGCTCTATAGGCGCGTGGTCCGACCATGAAATATCATGGATCGTCGCCTGGGCGACCAAGGGAACCAGTCTACTAGATATGAAGAAGTAGTCGATTCTGCTGTAAGCATCGTGGGGGTGGGAGTAAAAAGTATCGTTTTTTTCCGTGGGGTGTAGTTCCCTCCAAATATCCACTAACTGGGCTTTCTTAAGACCTGCTTTTAGGTTGTCAATCCCTTTCTTATGACAGTTTCTAGCGATACTGTACCTGATCTGTCTAGCTTCGAGGTCATGGTAAGATTGAAGTCTCCTTCTAATATTATGTGTCCTTTGGCTACCTGATTTAGTTTCTGAAAAAAGTCCTTAAGGAATTCATGACTTTGTTCACCAGGGGCATACATCGAGGCTATCGTTAGTGACTGATCTTGTACCGAACCCACCACTATCAAGTATCTGCCTTCGCTATCTCTCCTGATTGTTTCTAAACTGCAGTGGGTTTTTTAACCTGTTCAATGCCCATGACTTTCAGTGATGCTATAGTGTGCCTGTGGGCCACACAATGTTTTATGAGTTCTGGTAAGTATCCCATAGGGTCCAAAAACGGAGCACAGCAGCATGATAAATGGGGGCCACAACCAGCAAAAATGGTTAAAAAAGTTTATTAAATAACAAGTGGGGGGTACAGGGCTACTCTGACGCGTTTCGGGAACAAGTCCCTTTGTCAAAGAGTTAGTTTGCGTCTGTATACCATCCTGAATATATCCGTGCCCCCCCCGCCCCCAGCCGTGACGTCACAGAGTCAAAATCATGCGCGAGCCTCAGAGCAGAGCCTCATTGGTGGTTTGCTTTCACCAATGG
>WSYH01010004.1:0-24340 GCA_036426205.1 Ascaphus truei | reverse complement strand
CCTGGCAGTGGAAGTGACCTGTGTGACCTAGAGGATAATGCGATGAAAAGACATCGGGTTGCAGACCTGCGTCTAGACATGCACATGCAAATATATTACAGTAATACTTACAGTTTGCTATATAATAATATATATATATAAAACAGCCTCTGTTTAAAAGCTGTGTTTAAAACAGCATGCATTGGCTCTTGAGATTGGCTTGTGTAATACGAGCTTGAGACAAAAGGTGGCACTGACGTGCTCATTTGCATGTCATTTCCCAGAATCCCTTGCTGCAGTGGAAGGGATCGCTGCTTGGGTGACAATGGGGAAAGACAGGGTTGCAGACCTGTCTAAGACATGCAAGAAAATACAGTAATATTTACCAGTGGCTTTATGCTTTACTGTGGAGGGCGTTTTTTGTCACTTTTTTACCCACCATAACCTTAATGACAGTGGTGATTACCTAGTCTAGTCTCAAACTGCTTGCCATTAAGACCAGCCATCACACTGATGATACCCCTCAAGAGTTGAAACATGTATGTGAGTAGGTCTAATGCGGCTTTGCCATCTCATCCCAGCCTCTGTTTAAAAAAGCTGTGTTTAAACAGCATGACATTGGCTTGAGGATTGGCTTGTGTAATACGAGCTTGGAGACAAAAGGTGGCCACTGAGCTGCTCATTTGCATGTCATTTCCCAAGAATCCTTGCCTGCAGTGAGGAAGCGCTGTATGCTGGGTGAACAATGGGGAAAGACAGGTGTGCAGACCGTCTAAGACATGCAAATGAACATACAGTAATATTTACAGTGGTTTATGCTTTACTGTGGAGGGTTTTGTCACTTTTTTTACCCACCATAACCTTAATGACAGTGGTGATTACATAGTCTAGTCTCAAAACCGCTTGCCATTAAGACCAGCCTCACACTGATGATACCCCTCAGGTTTGAAACATGTATGTGAGTAGGTCTAATGCTTTGCATCTCATCAGCTCTGTTTTAAAAGCCTGTGTTTAAAACAGCATGCAATGGCTGAGGATTGGCTTATGTAATGTAATACGAGCTTGAGACAAAAGGTGGCAATGAGTGCTCCATTTGATGTCATTCCCAGAATCCCTTGCTGCAGTGGAAGCGCTGTATGCCTGGGTGACAATGGGGAAAGACAGGGTTGCAGACCTGTCTAAGACATGCCACAATGAACATACAGTATATTTACAGTGGCATGATTATACTAATATATGCTTATATAATATATATATATATATATATATATATATATATTATATATATATATATATAAAAAATCCAACCTTTACTTGCTGTGACACTATTTTCCCATCATGGCCTATTTAATCTTTGTTTTAATGCAAGAAATGCATCATCATATAATTTGGTTACACAGTGTGAGAGTAAGTACTGTATGGTTTGATTTTTCTTCCTGTTGTCAGACCTGTATTAATGGAGACTGTCTAAAATATCTGTCTGAGAAATAAAAATTTGTGACCATGATTGCAGCACAACAACTAAACATGCTATCAAAGGTTTGTCTGATTTTGCTCATATGAACAAGATAGTACATCGACAACTAGACCATTTAAAAATGATGCCTGTGTTATAAAACATAGGAGCTTATGCTATACAGGCATACCCCGCATTAACGTACGCAATGGGACCGGAGCATGTATGTAAAGCGAAAATGTACTTAAAGTGAAGCACTACCTTTTCCCCACTTATCGATGCATGTTCTGTACTGCAATCGTCATATACGTGCAGAACTGATGTAAATAACGTATGTGTAACAGGCTCTATAGTCTCCCTGCTTGCGCACAGCTTCGGTACAGGTAGGGAGACGGTATTGCTGTTCAGGACGTGCTGACAGGTGCATGCGCGAGCTGCCGTTTGCCTATTGAGCGAGATGTACTTACTCGCAAGTGTACTTAAAGTGAGTGTCCTTAAACCGGGGTATGCCTGTAAGTGTCGATAAGCCACTTATCGACCACTTATCAGCCAAAATGCCTACTGCTATTCAGTAAGCCTCGATAAGTCTGCGATA
The DNA here is from genome assembly GCA_036426205.1 of Ascaphus truei. NCBI lineage: Eukaryota > Metazoa > Chordata > Amphibia > Anura > Ascaphidae > Ascaphus > Ascaphus truei. The sequence continues at coordinate 22,310 of WSYH01010004.1, read as the reverse complement.
AAGGTATGAATCTCCCAAAATTTCAGCCTTCATAACAAAATCGCCGGGTGAGCGCCGATAAGCCACTTATCGGCAGGTTCTGAAACGCATGTGATTCTATTAGCCGCGATTAGGTTATCGAACTTGTGAGGAGTTCTGCAAAGGGCCTCATTGTGAATCCTGTATATAGGTTTACGTGTATAGCTATGTGTATTAAGGATGTCCGGTCACCATTTATTGTTTTCAGTTAAGGAACGTGCCCTATAAAGTTAGTCTGTAGCAATGGCCCGCAATTGTTCTCAAAGTAGAAGGAAAGCATCCAGGCACACGGTCTTGCAAAAAAACTTGATTTGAGGGCCCTCACCGTGACAAAGACTGCTTATGTGGTCAAAACGTTGGTATTGCCATTAAATCAACTTTTTTGCAAGACCGTTCCTGGATTCTTTCCTTCTACTTCGTGATATCTCTCGGGGGTAGTACAGGATCTTCACCATCTCGAAGAGCACTGGTAATTGATTTATATTACTGCTATTACTGTGTGCCTGTGTCCCTCTCTGCGTTCTCCGCAATTGTTCTCATACAGGAAGAGGAGTGAGCATGTGCTCAGCAGGAGTTCCTAGTGCAGTACAGTAGCTCTGGAGCATAATAGGTATATGCTGTTAATGCCATACACTAAAATGGGATAGGGATCCCAGAGAATAATGTGTGTCCTCCAACAAGGGCATTATTGAAGCAGGAGATTGCCAATCTAACCAATTATAAGGGAAACAAGTCTAAGTACTTCCCCAGCATAGAAGTGAGAGCTACGAGGGGTAGTAGTTCCTTGCCCCCTTTATTATTGGATCTGCATATCCATGCCCAGCCTGCATGGATCCAGCACTGTAAAAAAGTTATGAGAGACTGAGTACAGTCATGTGCATATATTCAAATCGAAACAAACACCTTTAGAGCCAGGCAAGGTGGGTTACAATGCTATAACAACGGTTTGTAAGTAGGACATCTTACATTTTTATATGGACAATGTATATAGTATGGCCCTTTTCTATTATAATACATAACAATCACCACAGGGCCGCTGACAGGGGGGCGGACAGCCGTAACAAGTGTCTCAGGTCCAGCAGCTGGACAAAGCAGTTGGACATGACCTCTCGTTGTTGCCGGGTCTCAACTCTCACCAGCTGCAGGCCTCCTCACTCTGTCCCATGCCGGGCCCTCTGACGTCAGCGTGCGCCGGGCCCCCCTCTCATGCGGCACGCACCGGAAGCTGGGCCAAGCTTTGTTCCGGCTTGCTGATTTAGAGTGTCCTGTCGCGCGGCAGCGTTGCAAGCTCAGCGTGGGACAGAGTGAGGGAGAGAAGCATGCCGCTGGGGAGAGCAAGGGCCCATCAAGGTCGAAACATCTGTCTGTGGGTGGTTTTCTGGGTATGCACCTTAACCCTGGCTGTGCTCGAAGCTGTGACCATGCAGCAAGCTTAAGCCTATAGGGAACCATGTTAAAAATGGTTTTTGAGGCAAAAAGTGACACTGTGTGCTCATTTGCATGTCATTTCCCAGAATCCCTTGCTGCAGTGTAAGTGCTGTATGCTGGGTGATAATGGGGAAAGGCGGGGTTGCAGAGAGGCCGAAGACAGGCCAGAGCATACTCAGTTGTATTTGCATAGGTGCTTTCATGGGGAGGGGTTTCTAGGCACTGGGGGGACGCACCAGAAATGAAAGCAGGAGAGGAGAGGATCGAGAGAGGCGTAGTATTAGTATGAAGATGAGATAGAGAGAGAGATATAGAGATATATATATATCATTATATGATAGATATATAATAGATATAATATATCTATAATATATTATATATATATATATATAACCATACAAGTAGAGGTATCAGTACCGTGTTTGCCGAGCTTCAATAATCAAAAAATAAATAGATGATACCGTTCTGTGGCTAACAAAATGCTTTTACTTGTGCGAGCTTTCGAGATACACTGATCTCTTCTTCCGGTGATGTTACAATGAATGAAGCAAGCAAAAGGTATACTTAAAAACAGTGTCTCTTTGAATGTTATCTGTGCTAGTCCTTCCCCCGGTGTGGATGTTTTTTATGGCTAGAGGTGTCAAAAGGTTCCTGAGAGCAAGTGATGTAAGAGTGTGTGTGTGTATCTGTGTGAATATAAATGAATGGAGAGCCCACAGTATATACAGTGCTTTACAAAAGGTGTGTGTGGAGTGTGAGTGGATATAAATGGTGTGGGTAGGTGTGGACATGTGAGAGATTGTAGCACAACTAAAAGTGTGTGTGGATACTATGTGGTCCCTATTGGTGTATAGGGATGGAAAAACAAGGAGTGTTAGTATGTGTAAGAGACAGCTGTGTGTGCATACATATAGCACAGTATGTACAGACATGGCCTTTAGCGCTCATGGGAAGAGAGTCCACTTGTGTCAGTAATGACTCATAAAATTTCGATCTCTGTTTAGGCCACCGCTAAGTGTCCCGAACAGTTGCATAAATTTGTATTCATGCAACCGTCTCTCTTTCGGTGTTTTAAGATTAACTTTGAGTATGGCAACCCTCAGATCGTTCATCTTATGGCCAAAGCGAACATTTCTCTGCATAGGAGGTGCACACTGTAACCGGAAGTTGATCAGTGTCTGACTTCCGGTGTTACAGTGTGCACCTCCCAAGCCATTCCCCTATGCCGCTCTGCTCCTGCTCAGCTCTCCTGCTATTATGATCTCCTGCCGCCGCACGCCCGCCCGCCCGCTGTCTTCTTATCTCCATTCACCTGCAAACTTGGGACCTGTCCTGCCGCACTCCCGCCACACACCCGCCACCTGCTTCGTCCTCCGCTGACATGGGACCTCTCCTGAAACATGGTAAGTGAAAAGAGGAGGTTAGTACTGTAGACTCTTTTTTTTTTATACATCGATTCTAAGACGCACCCTGATTTCAGACATGTGAAAATCAGAAAAAAGGTGCGTCTTAGAATCGAGGAAATAGGGTATATATATATGTATGGGTGGGTTATATGTTTGGGGATGTGGTTTTTTTTGTATGTACTTGGGGGAGGTTGTATATATTGGGTGGGCTGGATTTTTTTGTAGGTATTTGGGGTGTGAAGTTTTTTGTATTGGTGTGGGGGTTTTTGGTATATATTTTGTGAGGGCGAGGGAATGAGTGTGAGGAGGGGGATTGAGTGGGGTAATTGACAGATGGAAGGGGAGAGTGAGAGGAGAGAGGTGGAGTGAGGAAAAGAGGGAGTAAGAGTGAGACGCAGGGGAGAGAAATACATGTGAGGCAGGGGGCAGAAATTGAGTTAGCGTGGGGTAATTGATAAAGGGGGGAGAGTGAGAGGTGAGACTGAGGGGAGGGAAATACATGGAAAGAGGGAGGGAAAAAGTGGGGGCTCGCGAAGTGTGTAATGGGGGGTTCACAACTCTGCCAACTAGGGGGGTGGGCGGTCATAACTCTTGCCCTGGGCGCAGAGAAATCTGTCTGCGGTCCTGGATCACCATTTACAAGATAAATCCTGCTGTGCAAAAGAGGCAGCTAACCAACATCTACTTTAGAATCCCAGCCAATGCCTTTTCTGTAATTATTGTATTTAATATAGCTAGTTACTTGATCAAAAGACATTCCGGATACAGCAATATCCACGGAGGGCTGTTTAAGAACATATAGGCCCATAATTTAACTGTAATATTGTTGGGTTGTCAGAATTGATCACAGATCTTGATGGAGCACCTCTAGTTTTCTTATGGTGTGTTTCAAGCTGACATTTCACATTGTTTAAGTAGGAGTAATCTGCTATTTTATATTTTATCTGAAACTACAGAGCAGATGACCTCCCTGCGGGCCTCAGTACATGTATCCTGTGTGAATGTTATAATTAATAGCCGAGTTTGAAGAGAAATTTATAACAAGAGGACCGAATTGCTGGGCAGAGCAACTTGTCAAAAAGAAGGAAATTCCACTACAGATTAGCTTATTTTTAAGCATGTCAAGCTCTACATACAAACATGATATATTGCTTCCTTGTAATGTCTGCCTAGGACCAAACGCTGCAGGCTGTGTCAGGGAACGCTGTAAATTTTGTCTGAGTCAGGGCAATTCTGATTGATCTCTGAGTGTAAAATCGATAAGAAGACACTGTCATTTTCTTAAAGGATGAGCTAGAAAAGGAAAATAAATTAAGACTCGAATGAATGTCTATCTCCACTGCTCATTAATTCAGTGAGGTCTGTACATTGTTAATGTTATGTCCACAACTTTAATCTTGCAGGTGCTTTTCCAGCAGATACAGATAGCCGTCTTTTGTTATGCAATGTATATTTCATCTACACGTGGAGAAAATAAAATGTTTGCCCTCTTCCTCGCCAAAGCTCTTGATTAATCCAGTTTGTTATTTTTGAGAAATACATCACTTGGCTACTGATTAATTCAAAAATGCAAAGCCATTGTCTTTCCTGCATGCCCTTCATCAGAAGTAACAAACCAACCAGACTCATTTGTCATGAGTTGTTACCACAAATAAGGATTACCACACATTTTCCTTTAATGTACTGGTTGATGATTAATTTACTTTGGGGGATTTTTTCCTCTCTCTTTGATACTTTTTTTGTAAAGTATGCATTTTTTTTATAATCCAGACATATCCCCACAGTTTTAAGTCAAATGTAATCACTGTATATATTATATTCATTTTTTTATTACATACTGATTTCACCTTTGTACTGATGCATGTAGTGACCTAACATTGTGAAGGTCAGTTGAAATCAATCCATTGAAAAGCGCAGTGTGCAAAAAAGAACTCTAGAGTCACAAATTAAACTAAGTTTAAGTGTTAGTCGTACTCTTCACAGTTTTCATATATTTGAATGCTTTCAAAATATTGTATTCTCATTTTAAGGAATACATGTAATTTGTTTAAAAAAAAAAGATGTTATCTTGTCTCATTATTGAAAGCAAACACTTACGGTAGTAGCCCATCCACACATCTTATACAAGCTCAAGTTTCCTGTATCAATTTTTCAAATATTATTCCTCGTTTAACCTCATTAGTTCCCCACGACCTTGGGGCAATGTTATATTCAATTGAACCCTAGTGGTCTTTTGCTGTTGTCCCAACATCATGGGCGTTTGGTTCATTTCTAAGGTTGAGTGTGATCTCAGCTCTCAGGCCCAAATAACATGGTGTTACCTAAAACAGGAGCAGCCATTATTTTCTACAAGATAACACAGATAACACAGTATTTACAATGCTAATTATGCAAAAAATAACTGCTGTACTTTTCATTTACTTAGATTTAATATCACGTTATAGATAAATAGGTATTGAGACTGGCAGTCTCAAACTAGTGCTTCACAGCCAGAACAAATATCTTCACATAAACAATAACAATGAATATGTCCAATATAGAGGACTGTCCGTGTACAACTCCTATGTTGTGGATGATTCCTCTTGAAGAATAAACCAACCTCTTATTGGCATTTCATCCTTGTTTCCCGTTTTTTGCTTCTAAGCTGTGCTTTCCTTGTGCCTGGTTACTCGGGCTCTTCACCTGTATTAATATCACGTTATTATAGCATGACATTGCGTTATCTTCCAATACACCAATCTAGACCCAAAATAGGTGTTTTGTTGGAGTGGAGATAGGAAGGGGAGGGGATGAAAATAATACCAGGAAATAATACTGTTATTTTAAGCCTTCCTAACAGTGGCACTACAGACACTGCAAAAGCCCAATTTCAGGGTCTGGGTGGGAGTACTGACAAGTTTAGCCATGAATTAAATAATGTCACAGTAATTCCCGGAATTAAACGTAACCAACTTTAGTGTATTGTTAATGCTATGATAATGCCTAATTTGCATACTATTGGCCTCTTATTATCATGTATATGTACCTCAAAAGAAAGAAGAGGGGGTGCCACATCACTTGATAAGAAAAATAATTGGAATAGCATGGTTATCCGACTGCTTTTTTGTCTATGTGGATAGCGGGATCTGTCTTCCCCTCTGATGATGACTCTGGATGCAGGGCAGCATGGGAGCTTATGTGTCCCTCCTGATGTGAAAAAATCCACCAACGTATTCGTTTCCTGGGGTTCCCCTCAGTGACATCCTACAGTCAGGATGGTCAGCGGCGGATTACGTCCTTTCTGCCCCTCCATGCACCGGAACTGACGTCCTCACTGATGTGGTCGATTGACACGTGAGCGGAGGATCCACTTGGCTGCAGCAGTGTTGAATAGGCTGAACGTTCGTGTTCGGCTGCACAGTTATCTCCCGTTGGACAGGGAAGGGTGGGCTGATTAAATCTATCCTTGTAAAGTAATGTTAACCTAAGTTAACTTTACATTTTTGACTTACGTAAATACCCCATTAGCACTAATGAGTAGATTGGAGAACACTAAAGGGGTTATTGAAAATATTCTGAAGCAGCCGAACTCGGAAAACCTATCTGAAAGTGTTTTCGGACGATTACACTTCCTCAGTGTCATGGGGGAGACTCCAGGAGCAGGTAGGACCTCGGTGGAGTGGGGAGCAGGCAATACTCATCAGGGTCGTAGGCAGATGGCAGATAGTGTGGGTGGGGTTCGGAGGCAGGAAGCAGGCAACGATCATCGGAGTTACAGGCAGGGTTCAGGAGCAGGAAGGCAGGAACTGAGACCCCGGAGCAGGAACTGAGACCAGGGAGCATGAAACAAATTGGGACAAGCCAGGTCATAGGCAAGGGCCTTTAATATGTAATCAGGACTACAGGCAACAGGTCAGGTCAGATCAGGGCAGAAACAGAAGGAGTCAGGATCACAAAACAAAGGCCACGAGGTCACTCTTCAACTAATTTATTTTATTTATTTTATTTTATTTATAAAATATTTTACCAGGAAGTAATACATTGAGAGTTACCTCTCGTTTTCAAGTATGTCCTGGGCACAGAGTAAAACAAAATAATACATGGTTACAAATACAGTTACATAAATGAACAAGGTATACATTATATACAAGACATTGCATGCACAGTTAAAGAAAATATATATTATGAGCGTATGAAACAGTTACAGACCAGATTAAAGTGTGAGACAGCCTTAGATTTGAAAGAACTTAAGCTGGTGGTGGATATGAGAGTCTCTGGTAGGTTGTTCCAGTTTTGGGGTGCACGGAAGGAGAAGGAGGAACGTCCGGATACTTTGTTGAGTCTTGGGACCATGAATAGTCTTTTGGAGTCTGATCTCAGGTGATAGGTACTGCATGTGGTAGGGGTGAGGAGCTTGTTCAGGTAGCTGGGTAGCTTGCCCAGAAAGTATTTGAACTAATGGTTCTCTTTCTCCTGTAATACACATTTAGCAATTGCTATGGATAGACACTTCTGTAGTGCAGCCTTGGCCTTTAGCTCTTTATTTAGTTGTCCATAGAGGTAATCAATCTCATTCCCTGTGGATTGAGGTGCCTGGGTTAAGGCTCTTTTACCTTGGTTGAAGGCGTCCTCTTTCTTTTCCACTACTCCTGGAATGACTCTGTGAGTTGACTTAGGCTGCAGTATACGTTCCCTTCTAACGCAGGCCTTCCTGATGTTAAAGGGTCATACTTAATTCCATCTTCAGTTTCCACTGTAATCAGAGACCCTCTCTTCTTTTTTTTTTCTTTCTCTTTGCTTTGAGAAACGCTGAAGAATCAGTAGTACTGTGTTCACATTTATTGCTCAAGACTGTTAAAAAAAAATATTAGTAATAGTCAGCATGGATTTATGAAGGATAGGTCATGCCAAATTAACCTTGTTTGTTTCTTTGAGGAGGTAAGTAGGAATTTAGACCAGTGTAATGCAGTTGTTGTGTTCTAATTAGGTATTACAATGGCTTTTGATACAGTTCAACCCAAGAGGTCGTGTACAAAATACAGTAAATCAAATTGGACTCAGTAAAAATATATTCACGTGGATTGAAAACTGGTTGTAGGATAGACAACAGAGGGTTGTCATAAATTGAACTTTTTCAGGTTGGGCTAAGGTCGTAAGTGGAGTAGCTGAAGGATCGGTACTGGGACCCCTGCTTTTTAACTTGTTTATTCATAACCTTGAGGTTGGCATCGAGAGCAAAGTCTTAATCTTTGTTGATGATACTAAATTGTGTAAGGTAGTAGAATCAAAGCAGGATTTAATTTCTCTCCAGAAGGACTTGGAGAGACTGGAAACTTGGGCAGGAAAATGGCAGATGAGGTTTAATACAGATACATTTAAGGTTATTCATTTGGGAAGCAAGAATAAAAAGGTGACTTACAAATTAAATGGGGATAAATTGGGGGAATCCTTGATGAAGAAGGATTTAGGAGTGCTTGTAGACAGCAGGCTTAGCAATAGTGCCCAAAGTCATGCAGTAGCTGCAAAAGGCAAACAAGATGTTATCTTGCATTAAACGGGCAATGGATGGAAGGGAAGTAAACATAATGATGCCCCTTTACAAAGCATTAGTAAGACCACACCTTGAATATGGAGTATAATTTTGGGCACCACTCCTTAGAAAAGACATTATGGAACTAGAGAGAGTGCAGAGAAAAGCCACCAAATTAATAAAGGGGATGGACAATCTAACTTATGAGGAGAGGCTAGCTAAATTAGATTTATTTACATTAGAAAAGAGGCGTCTAAGAGGGGATATGATAACTATATACAAATATATTCTGGGACAGTACAAGGAGCTTTCAAAAGAATTATTCGTCCCAAGGGCAGTACTAAGAACTCGGGTCATCCCTTAAGGTTGGAGGAAAGGAGATTTCACCTGCAACAAAGGAAAGGGTTCTTTACAGTAAGGGCAGTTAAAATGTGGAATTCATTACCCATTGAGACTGATGGCAGATAAAATAGATTTGTTCAAAAATAGGTTGGACATCTTTTTAGAAAGGAAAGGTATACAGGGATAGATATACAAAATAAGTAAACATGGGAAGGATGTTGATCCAGGGATTAATCCGATTGCCAATTCTTGGAGTCAGGAAGGAATTTATTTTTCTCCTTATGAGATATAATTGGATGATATGTCACTGGGGTTTTTTGTTTACCTTCCAACGGATCAATAAGTATACTATAGATATAGGATAAGTTATCTTATGTCTAAATTTAGTATAGGTTGAACTTGATGGTCGCATGTCTTTTTTCAACCTCATCTACTATGTAACTATTTAAAGTGGGAGCCATAGCTTCAGACATGGGGAACCTAAACTTCCCAAGAAAACCAGTGAAGAGGAAATGTGTCTTTAAAGCAGAAGCATTAGAATAATAACAGAAATTTTAGACACAACAGAGAGACAAAAGATAGGACAGCTGTCCTTTAGATTTGAGACCTTATCATCAGTCACAGAAATATAATAAATTGCAGGGAAGCCATAGACAGAGAAACTTGCAGTTATCTGAAACTTTTAGAATCAGGTATACAAATATCACAGATTGCGAGACCCCTCTTTCTTCTTCCTCCCCCCTTCCCCAAGACGCAACAAACAATCTCCAGATCCGTGCACGCGATAAAAAGACCGTACGTGGACACAAAGTCTCTTCCTACGAGCGACGAGGTATGTTGCCTGATCTCAAGCATTTAAGGGAGAGAGACAAAAATAACCTGGAGACAAGGGCTCCAATCCCAGCGCCCGCACCAGCAGGGTTATTCCTCTCATCCACTCTCATTCAAGTCACAGAGAATCTAGAATGAGAGTGGAAGGATGGGCTTTGGCCGTGGTAAGCCGAGCTCCCACATAACAGGTTGGAGGTATGGAACAGGGGACTTATCCCTGTTACCGTAAATGTTCCTTTAAATCTGCTTAGGTGGTAGTTAATACTAAACACCACTTTAGGCTGATTAGCTTGTTACAAAAGCCTGCCTTGAGACAGGAAGTGAATGCACTACTTAGCTCTGATGAAAGATTGACATTTGGGAGACACCCCACCAGCAATGTCTTGAGCTATGCCAGCCACACGCAAGTGATTGCAAGACCACTCCTCAATAAGGACTTCTAACCTGGATGCTGATATTTTTCTGTGCACGCCGGGTGCGGTCCGAGAGAGCAGAGAAGCCTTATTACAGCTGATAACATCGACTTTTATTATTAAGAGATTAGTTAATTTTGCTTATTTTCATGCTCGTGTTTGGGATGGGAGAAAATGCTTACCACTGGAGATGTGAACTAATTGCAAGGATTTCCACTAGAAATACTCCCAAGCTGAATGGAAGTTTGCTTCCCCCCATGTGTTGGATAATTTCCGATGAAAAGGAAAGGCACAATAAAGCTTATTATATTCCCCTTATAAAGTCTCCAACTGTGTACCCTGTGAACGTCGTATACGAATGGCAGACTTCATTATAGAGCCTGCCACAGCAAAAAAAAAAAAGTATTTTCACGCCGCTCCATAATGTAATAATGTATACAGTGCTGACAAATCAACCAAAAATCTACTCGACCGAACAAAAACATTTACTCACCACCTAGCCCCACCCATGCTGCCCCAAAGCCATGCCCACAGCCACCCCCAGTCCCGCCTTTAAAAGACACAATGAAGACATTCCTCGAAATGACTAATAACATTCAATTTTTGACAACAGTTTATTTATTGTATACATTTATACTTTAACACTATTAGTCCTGTTACGTGTGTGATTGGTGTGTGTTGGTGTGTGTGTATAAATGTCAGATGACCTCACTAATCTAGAAAAAAAAGCAGATGTGAATGACTAATTCCTGAACCCTTAACCTGTGTCAGGATGCCCCGTTCACAATTTTAAAAGCAGCATCCCCCGGGGACCTTACTGATCGCAGTCCCAAAGTCAGGTACCATCATCCCGCACAGATTCTATCTTGGGAGGGTAGGATCCCTGCCCGGTCTGGGGTTATGGAGCCCTTGCTGAAAGCGGTGTATAAAAGCAGCATGCATGGCTACGGGTTGACTTCATGTATGTGAGCTTGAGATAAAATGGTGGCACTGTGTGTATTTGCTTGTCATTTCCCAGAACCACCTTGCCTGAAGTGGAAGTGCTGTGATGACCTGAGTGATAATGGCTGAAAGACACGGGGTTGCAGGCCTGCTCCTAAGACATGCAAATGAAAGTACAGTAAATTACAGTTTGCTATCATATATATATATACTATATTAAAACAGCCTCTGTTTAAAAGCTGTGTTTGTTTAAAACAGCATGCATTGCGCTTCTTGAGATGGCTGTGTAATACGGCTTGAGACAAAAGGTGGACTGACGCAACTGCCTCATTTGCACTGTCGATTTCCCAGAATCCTCTTGCTGCAGTGGAAGGAATACGCTGCTATGTGGAGTGACAAGGGGAAGACAGGGTTGAAGACCGTCTAAGACATGCAAAAACATACAGTAACTATTTACCAGTGGCTTTATGCTTTACTGTGGACGCGTTTTTGTCACTTTTTTTACCCACCATAACCTTAATCGACAGTCGCCGGTGATTACCTAGTCTAGTCTCAAACTGCCTTGCGTCATTAAGACCAGCATCACACATGATTGATACCCACATCAAGCCTTGTTGCCAAACATGTAGTGAGCTAGGTACTAAGCGGTCTTTGCATCTCATCCCCAGCCCTCTGTTTAAAACAAGCATGTGTTTAAACAGCATGCATTGGCTTGAGAGATTGGCCTGGTAATACTGAGCTTGAGACAAAAGTGGCACTGAGCTGATGTTTCATTTGCATGTCATTTCCAGAATCCTTGCCTGACAGTGAGAAGCGCTGATATGCTGGGTGACAATGGGAAAGATCAGGGTTGCCAGACACTGTTAAGACATAGCAAATGACATACCAGTAATATTTACAGTGGACTTTATGCTTACTGTGGAGGTTTTGTCACTTTTTTACCCACCATAACCTTAATACAGTGGTCCGATTACAAGTCTAGTCTCAAAACGCTTGCCATCCTAAGACCAGCCTCACACTCGATGATACCCCTCAGGTTTGTAACATTGTATGTGCAGTAGGTACTAATGGCTTTGCACTCCATCAGCTCTGTTTTTATAAAGCGTGTAATAACAGCATGCATGGCTGGGAGGATTGGCTCTGTGATTGTAATACGAGCTTGAGGACAATAAGGTGGCAACTGAGTGCCCATTGAGATGTATTTCCCAGAATCCCTTGCTGCAAGTGTGGAAGCGCTGTATGCCTGGGTAGACAATGGGAAAGACAGGGTTGCCAGACCTGTCTAAGACATGCCACAATGAAACATACAGATATTTACAGGGACTAATTATATATACTAGCTTACCTATAATATATATATATAGATATATAATATATATAGATATATATATATATATAATTAAAATAGCAACCTGGTACTATGTGGGACAGCTATTTTCCATCATGGCTATTTATCTTTGCTTTAATGCAAGAAATGCATCATCATATATTTGGTTACACAGGTGTGAGATGTAAGTACTGTATGCGTTTGATTTTCTTCCCTGTTGTCAGCGTATTAATGGAGACTTGTCTACAAATATCTGTCTGAGAAATAAAAATTTACTGCCATGATTAGCAGCACAACAACTAAACATGCTATCAAGGTTTGTCTGATTGCCTCATATGAACAAGATAGTACACGACAACTAGGACCCTTTAAAAAATGATGCCGGTTTTATAAAACATAGCGAGCATTATGCCACTATACAGGCATACCCGTATTAACGTACGCAAGGGGACCCGAGCGATGTATGCTTAAAGCGAAATGTACTCTAAAGTGAAGCCAACTACCCTATTACCCACTTATCGATGCATGGATCTGTACTGCAATGTCATATATCGTGCGGAAAGAAATGCATGATAAATAACGTATGTGTAAAACGGTCTATATCTCCCTGGCTTTGCGCAAGATTCGTTACAGGTAGGGATGGACGGTCTTGTGTCAGGACGGATGACAGGTGCATGCGCGAGCTGCCTCGCTTTTTTGCTATTCGAGCGACGCTTGGTACTTACTCGCAAGTGTAGCTTAAATGGAGTGTCCCTTAACCGGGGATGCTGTAAGTGTCGATAAGCCATTATCGACCTTATTCAGCAAAATGCTACTGTATTCAGTAAGCCTCGATAAGGCTCGCGATAAAGTATGAACTCTCCCAAAATTTCAGCCTTCATAACACATCGCCGGGGAGCGCGCATAAGCCACTTACGGCAGGTTCTGAAACGCATGTGATTCTATTAGCCGCGATTATGGTTTATCGAACTTGTGAGGAGTCTGCAAAGGGCTCATTGTGAATCCTGTATATAGGTTTACGTGTATAGCTATGTGTATTAAGGATGTCGGTCACCATTTATTGTTTCAGTTAAGGAACGTGCCCTATAAAGTTAGTCTGTAGCAATGGCCCGCAATGTTCTCACAAGTAGAGGAAAGCATCAGGCACACGGTCTTGCAAAAAAACTTGATTTGAGGGCCCTCTCCCACGTGACAAAGACTGGTATGTGGTCAAACCGTTGGTTATGCCATTAAATCACTTTTTTGACAACCGTTCCGATTCTTTCCTTCTACTTCGGATATCTCTCGGGGGTTAGTACAGGTCTTCACTCCCTCGAATGAGCACTGGTAATGATTTATATTACTGCTATTACTGTGTGCTGTGTCCCTCTCTGCTCTCCGCAATTGTTCTCATACAGAAGAGGTGAGCATGTGCTCAGCAGGAGTTCTAGTGCAGTACAGTATGCTCTGGAGCATAATAGGTATATGCTGTTAATGCCATACACTATAAATGGGATAGGGATCCCAGAGAATAATGTGTTGTCCTCCACAAGGGCATTATTGAAGCAGGAGATTGCCAATCTAACCAATTATAAGGGAAACAAGTCTAAGTACTTCCCCAGATAGAAGTGAGAGCTACGAGGGGTAGTAGTTCCTTGCCCCCTTTATTATTGGATCTGCATATCCATGCCCAGCCTGCATGGATCCAGCACTGTAAAAAGTTATGAGAGACTGAGTACGTCAGTGCATATATTCAAATCGAAAACAAACACCTTTAGAGCCAGGCAAGGTGGGTTACATGCTATAAAACAAGGTTTGTAAGCTAGGACATCTTACATTTTTATATGGACAATGTATATAGTATGGCCCTTTTCTATTAATACATAACAATCACCACAGGGCCGCTGACAGGGGGGCGGACAGCCGTAACAAGTGTCTCAGGTCCAAGCAGCTGGACCAAGCAGTTGGACCATGACCTCTCGTTGTTGCGGGTTCAACTCTCACCAGCTGCAGGCTCCTCACTCTGTCCCATGCGGGCCCTCTGACGTCAGCGTGCGCCGGGCCCCCCTCTCATGCGCACGCACCGGAAGCGGGCCAAGCTTTGTTCGCGCTTTGCTGATTTAGAGTGTCCTGTCGCGCGGCCGCGTTGCAAGCTCAGCGTGGGACAGAGTGAGGGGAGAGAAGCATGCCCGCTGGGGAGGCAAGGGCCCATCAAGGTCGAAACTCTGTCTGTGGTGGTTTTCTGGGATGCACCTTAACCCTGGCGTGCTCGAAGCTGTGACATGCAGCAAGCTTAAGCCTATAGGGAACCATGTTAAAAATGGTTTTGAGGCAAAAAGTGACACTGTGTGCTCAGTTGCATGTCATTTCTCCAGAATCCTTGCTGCAGTGTAAGTGTGCTGTATGCTGGGTGATAATGGGGAAAGGCGGGGGTTGCAGAGCGTGCCTAAGACATGGCCATGGCATACAGTTGTATTTGCATAGTTTGCTCCTGTGGAGGTTTTAGGTCACGGGTTTACTCACCATACTTAACCAGTAGATATATATTAGACTATATATATAGTATATATATAAGTCTAATAGATAGAGAATAGTAGATAAATATAATATATATATCTATATATAGAGATTATATATAGATATATATATTATATATATATTATATTATACCATCACGTAGAGGTTTCAGTACGTGTTTGCCGAGCTTCACTAATCAAAAAATAATAGATGAACGTTTCTGTGGCTCAACAAAATGCTTTTATGTGCCGAGTTCGAGATACACTGATCTCTTTCTTCGGCTGATGTTAACAATGAATGAAGCAAGCAAAAAGGTATACTTAAAAACAGTGTCTCTTTGAATGTTATCTGTGCTAGTCTTCCCGGTTGTGGATGTTTTTTATGCTAGAGGTGTCAAAGGTCCTGAGAGAAGTGATGTAGAGTGTGTGTGTGTCTCTGTGTGAATATAATGAATGGAGAGCCCACAGTATATACATGCTTACAAAAGGGTGTTGTGGAGTGTGAGTGGATATAATGGTGTGGGTAGGTGTGGACATGTGGAGATTGTAGCACAACTAAAAGGTGTGTGGATACATGTGGTCCCTATTGGTATAGGGATGGAAAAACAGGAGTGTGTAGTATGTTGTAGACAGCTGTGTGTGCTACATATAGCACAGTATTGTACAGACATTGGCCTTTGCGCTCCATGAGGAAGAGAGTCCACTTGTGTCAGTTATGACTCTAAAATTTCGATCTCTGTTTAGGCCACCGCTAAGTGTCCCGAACAGTTGCAAAATTTGATTCATGCAACGTCTCTCTTTCGGGTTTAAGATTAACTTTGAGTATGGCAACCCTCAGATCGTCATCTTATGGCCAAAGCGAAATTTCTCTGCATAGGAGGTGCACACTGAACCGGAAGTTGATCAGTGTCTGACTTCGGTGTTACAGTGTGCACCTCCCACAGCCATTCCCCTATGCCGCTCTGCTCCTGCTCAGCTCTCCTGCTTTATGATCTCCTGCCGCGACCGCACGCCCCGCCAGCCCGCTGTCTTCTTATCTCCATTCACCTGCAAACTTGGGACCTGTCCTGCCGCACTCCCGCCACACACCCGCCCACCGCTTCGTCCTCGTGACATGGGACCTCTCCTGAAACTGGGAAGTGAAAAGAGAGGTTAGTACTGTAGACTCTTTTTTTTTATATACATCGATCTAAGACGCAACCCTGATTTCACAATGTGAAAATCGAAAAAGGTGCGTCTTAATCGAGGAATAGGGTAATATATAGGTATGGGGGGGTTATATGTTTGGGGATTGGTTTTTTTTGTATGTACTTGGGGAGTTGTATATATTGGGTGGGCTGGATTTTTTTGTAGGTATTTGGTGGTGTGAAGTTTTGTTTGTGTGTGGGGGTTTTTGGATAATTTTTTGTGAGGGCGAGGAATGAGGTGTGGAGGGGGGATTGAGTGGTGGTAATTGACAGATGGAAGGGGAGAGTGGAGGGAGAGGTGGAGTGAGGAAAAGAGGAGTAAGAGTGAGAGCAGGGGAGAGAATACATGTGAGGCAGGGGCAGAAAATTGAGTAGCGTGGGGTAATTGATAAAGGGGGAGAGGTGGAGAGTTGAGACTGAGGGGAGGGAAATACATGGAAAGAGGGAGGGAAAAGTGGGGGCTCGCGAAGTGTTGTAATGGGGGGTTCAAAACTTGCCAACTAGGGGGGTGGGCGGTCATAACTCTTGCCCTGGGCGCAGAGAAATCGTCTGCGGTCCTGGATACCATTTACAAGATAAATCCTGCTGTGCAAAAAGAGGCAGCTAACCAACATCTACTTTAGAATCCCAGCCAATGCCTTTTCTGTAATTATTGTATTTAATATAGCTATGTACTTGATCAAAGACATTCCGGATACAGCAATATCCACGAGGTGTTTAAGAACATATAGGCCATATTTAACTGTAATATTGTGTTGGGTTGTCAGAATTGATCACAGATCTTGATGGAGCACCTCTAGTTTTCTTATGGTGTGTTTCAAAGCTGACATTTCACATTGTTAAGTAGGAGTAAATCTGCTATTTATATTTTTATCTGAAAACTACAAGCAGATGACCTCCCTGCGGGCCTCAGTACATGTATCCTGTGTGAATGTTAATTAATAGCCGAGTTTGAAGAGAAAATTTATAACAAGAGGACCGAATTGCTGGCAGAGCAACTTGTCAAAAAGAAGGAAATTCCACTACAGATTAGCTTATTTTTAAGCATGTCAAGCTCTACATACAAACATGATATATTGCTTCCTTGTAATGTCTGCCTAGGACCAAACGCGCAGGCTGTGTTCAGGGAACGCTGTAAATTTTGTCTGAGTCAGGGCAATTCTGTGATCTCTGAGTGTAAAATCGATAAGAAGACACTGTCATTTTCTTAAAGGATGAGCTAGAAAAAGGAAAATAAATTAAGACTCGAATGAATGTCTATCTCCACTGCTCATTATTCAGTGAGGTCTGTACTTGTTAATGTTAGTCACAACTTTAATTTGCAGGTGCTTTTCCCAGCAGATACAGATAGCGTCTTTTGTTATGCAATGTATATTTCATCTACACGTGGAGAAAAATAAAATGTTTGCCCCTTCCTCGCCAAGCTCTTGATTAATCCAGTTTGTTATTTTTGAGAAATACATCACTTGGCTACTGATAATTCAAAAATGCAAAGCCATTGTCTTTCCTGCATGCCCTTCCCGAAGTAACAAACCAACCAGACTCATTTGTCATGAGTTGTTACCACAAATAAGGATTACCACACATTTCCTTTAATGTACTGGTTGATGATTAATTTACTTTGGGGGATTTTTTCCTCTCTCTTTGATACTTTTTTTGTAAAGTATGCATTTTTTTTATAATCCAGACATATCCCCACAGTTTAAGTCAAATGTAATCACTGTTATATTATATTCATTTTTATTAAATACTGATTTCACCTTTGTACTGATGCATGTAGTGACCTACATGTGAGGTCAGTTGAAATCAATCCATTGAAAAGCGCAGTGTGCAAAAAAGAACTCTAGAGTCACAAATTAAACTAGTTAAGTGTTAGTCGTACTCTTCACAGTTTTCATAATTTGAATGCTTTCAAAATATTGTATTCTCATTTAAGGAATACATGTAATTTGTTTAAAAAAAAAAGATGTTATCTTGTCTCATTATTGAAAGCAAACATTACGGTAGTAGCCCACTCCACACATCTTATACAAGCTCAAGTTCCTGTATCAATTTTCAATATTATTCCTCGTTATAACATCATTAGTTCCCCACGACCTTGGGGCAATGTTATATTCAATTGAACCCTAGTGGTTTTTGCTGTTGTCCAACATCATGGGCGTTTGGTTCATTTATAGGTTGAGTGTGATCTAAGCTCTCAGGCCCAAAAACATGGTGTTACTAAAACAGGAGCAGCCATTATTTTCACAAGATAACACAGATAACACAGTATTACAATGCTAATTATGCAAAAAATAACTGCTCTGTACTTTTCATTTACTAGATTAATATCACGTTATAGATAAATAGGTATTGAGACGGCAGTCTCAAACTAGTGCTTCACAGCCAGAACAAAATCTTCACATAAACAATAACAATGAATATGTCCAATATGAGGACTGTCCGTGTACAACTCCTATGTTGTGGATGATTCTCTTGAAGAATAAACCAACCTCTTATTGGCATTTCATCCTTGTTTCCCGTTTTGCTTCTAAGCTGTGCTTTCCTTGTGCTGGTTACTCGGGCTCTTCACCTGTATTAATATCACGTTATTATAGCATGACATTGCGTTATCTTCCAATACACCAATCTAGACCCAAAATAGGTGTTTGTTGGAGTGGAGATAGGAAGGAGGGGAGGAAAATATCCAGGAAATAATACTGTTATTTTAAGCCTTCCTAACAGTGGCACTAAGACACGTCAAAAGCCCAATTTCGGGTCTGTGGTGGGAGTACTGACAGTTTAGCCATGATAAAATAATGTCACAGTAATTCCCGGAAATTAAAACGTAACAACTTTAGTGTATTGTTAATGCATGATAATGCCTAATTTGCATACTATTGGCCTCTTATTATCAGTATATGCACTCAAAGAAAGAAGAGGGGTGGCCACATACACTTGATAAGAAAATAATTGGATAGCATGGTTATCCGACTGCTTTTGTCTATGTGGATAGCGGGATCTGTCTTCCCCCTCTGATGATGATCTGGATGCAGGGCAGCATGGGAGCTTATGTGTCCCTCTGATGTGAAAAAATCCACCAACGTATTCGTTTCCTGGGGTTCCCCTCAGTGACATCCTACAGTCAGGATGGTCAGCGGCGGATTACGTCCTTTCTGCCCCTCCTGCACCGGAAACTGACGTCCTCACTGATGTGGTCGATGACACGTGAGCGGAGGATCCACTTGGCTGCAGCAGTGTGTTGAATAGGCTGAACGTTCCGTGTTCGGCTGCACAGTTATCTCCCGTGGACAGGGAAGGGGTGGGCTGATTAAATCTATCCTTGTAAAGTAAGTGTAACCTAAGTTAACTTTACATTTTTGACTTACGTAAATACCCCATTAGCACATAATGAGTAGATTGGAGACACTAAAGGGGTTATTGAAAATATTCTGAAGCAGCCGAACTCGGAAAACCTTCTGAAAGTGTTTTTCGGACGATTACACTTCCTCAGTGTTATGGGGGAGACTCCAGGAGCAGGTAGGACCCGGTTGGAGTGGGGAGCAGGCATAACTCATCAGGGTCGTAGGCAGATGGCAGATAGTGTGGGTGGGGTTCGGAGGCAGGAAGCAGGCAACGATATCGGAGTTACGGCAGGTCAGGAGCTAGGAGGCAGGAATGAGCCCCGGAGCCGGAACTGAGACACGGGAGCATGAAACAAATTGGGACAAGCCAGGTCATAGGCAAGGGCCTTTAATATGTATCAGGACTACAGGCAACAGGTCAGGTCAGATCAGGGCAGAAACAGAAGGAGTCGGATCACAAAACAAAGGCACGACGGTTCACTCTTCAACTAATTTATTTATTTATTTTATTTTTTTTATAAAATATTTTACCAGGAAGTAATACATTGAGAGTTACCTCTCGTTTTCAAGTATGTCCTGGGCACAGAGTAAAACAAATAATACATGGTTACAAATACAGTTACATAAATGAACAAGGTATACATTATATACAAGACATTGCATGCACAGTTAAAGAAAATATATATTATGAGCGTATGAACAGTTACAGACCAGATTAAAGTGTGAGACAGCCTAGATTTGAAAGAACTAAGCTGGTGGTGGATATGAGAGTCTCTGGTAGGTTGTTCCAGTTTTGGGGTGCACGGAAGGAGAAGGAGGAACGTCCGGATACTTTGTTGAGTCTTGGGACCATGAATAGTTTTGGAGTCTGATCTCAGGTGATGGTACTGCATGTGGTAGGGGTGAGGAGCTTGTTCAGGTAGCTGGGTAGCTTGCCCAGAAGTATTTGAACTAATGGTTCTCTTTCTCCTGTAATACACATTAGCAATTGTATATAGACACTTCTGTAGTGCAGCCTTGGCCTTTAGCTCTTATTTAGTTGTCCATAGAGGTAATCAATCTCATTCCCTGTGGATTGAGGTGCCTGGGTTAAGGCTCTTTTACCTTGGTTGAGGCGTCCTCTTTCTTTTTCCACTACTCCTGGAATGACTCTGTGAGTTGACTTAGGCTGCAGTATACGTTCCTTCTAACGCAGGCCTTCCTGATGTTAAGTTAGGGTCATACTTAATTCCATCTTCAGTTTCCACTGTAATCAGAGACCCTCTCTCTTTTTTTTTCTTTCTCTTTGCTTTGAGAACGCTGAAGAATCAGTAGTACTGTGTTCACATTTATTGCTCCAAGTTGTAAAAAAAATATTAGTAATAGTCGCATGGATTTATGAAGGATAGGTCATGCCAAATTAACCTTGTTTGTTTCTTTGGGAGGGTAAGTGGAATTGACCAGTGTAATGCATTGTTGTGTTTCTAATTAGGTATTACAATGGCTTTGATACAGTTCAACCCAAGAGGTCGTGTACAAAATACAGTAAATCAAATTGGACTCAGTAAAATATATTCACGTGGATTGAAAACTGGTGTAGGATAGACAACAGAGGGTTGTCATAAATTGAACTTTTTCAGGTTGGGCTAAGGTCGTAAGTGGTAGAGCTGAAGGATCGGTACTGGGACCCTGCTTTTAACTTGTTTATTCATAACCTTGAGGTTGGCATCGAGAGCAAAGTTTAATCTTTGTTGATGATACTAAATTGTGTAAGGTAGTAGTAGAATCAAGAAGGATTTAATTTCTCTCCAGAGGACTTGGAGAGACTGGAAACTTGGGCAGGAAAATGGCAGATGAGTTTAATACAGATACATTTAAGGTTATTCATTTGGGAAGCAAGAATAAAAAGGTGACTTACAAATAAATGGGGATAAATTGGGGGAATCCTTGATGAAGAAGGATTTAGGAGTGCTTGTAGACAGCAGGCTTAGCAATAGTGCCAAAGTCATGCAGTAGCTGCAAAAGGCAAACAGATGTTATCTTGCATTAAACGGGCAATGGATGGAAGGATAGTAAACATAATGATGCCCCTTTACAAAGCATTAGTAAGACCACACCTTGAATATGGAGTATAATTTGGGCACCCCTCCTTAGAAAAGACATTATGGAACTAGAGAGAGTGCAGAGAAAAGCCACCAAATTAATAAAGGGGATGGACATCTAACTTATGAGGAGGGCTAGCTAAATTAGATTTATTTACATTAGAAAAGAGGTCTAGAGGGGATATGATAACTATATACAAATATATTCTGGGACAGTACAAGGAGCTTTCAAAGATTATTCGTCCCAGGGCAGTACTAAGACTCGGGTCATCCTTAAGGTTGGAGGAAAGGAGATTTCACCTGCAACAAGGAAAAAGGGTTCTTTACAGTAAGGGCAGTTAAAATGTGGAATTCATTACCCATTGAGACTGAGGCAGATAAAATAGATTTGTTCAAAAATAGGTTGGACATCTTTTTAGAAAGGAAAGGTATACAGGGATAGTATACAAAATAAGTAACATGGAGGATGTTGATCAGGGATTAATCGATTGCCAATTCTTGGAGTCAGGAAGGAATTTATTTTTCTCCTTATGAGATATAATTGGATATATGTCTGGGGTTTTTGTTACCTTCCAACGGATCAATAAGTATACTATAGATATAGGATAAGTTATCTTATGTCTAAATTTAGTATAGGTTGAACTTGATGGTCGCATGTCTCTTTTTCAACCTCATCTACTATGTACTATTTAAAGTGGGAGCCATAGCTTCAGACATGGGGAACCTAAACTTCCCAAGAAAACCAGTGAAGAGGAAATGTCTTTAAAGCAGAAGCATTAGAATAATAACAGAAATTTTAGACACAACAGAGAGACAAAAGATAGGACAGCTGTCCTTTAGATTTGAGCCTTATCATCAGTCACAGAAATATAATAAATTGCAGGGAAGCCATAGACAGAGAAACTTGCAGTTATCTGAAACTTTTAGAATCAGGTATACAAATATCACAGATTGCGAGAAACTAAAGACATAGGAACTTGCAGTTAC
>WSYH01010003.1:0-24344 GCA_036426205.1 Ascaphus truei | reverse complement strand
AGGAGGATGGGGTAGGGAGAGATGGGATGGGGGAGGAGGGGGTAGGGAGAGATGGGATGGGGGAGTACTGTATAAGGTACAAACTCACGTGACCTTGCCCATTGTGCCTTCTGGAATGCGTGCTTCTGCCAGTTGAGAGAAGTTCAGGTAGCAACGAATGTAGAGGTGCAGCGCACAGCAAAGAAACTGGATCCACGGGACAGCAGCAGTATAATAAAATCCTTTATTGAAAAGTCATGGTGCAGACAGGAATGGGTGCAGGAAAAAAGCCTCTGTCTGAGACAGAGTTACAAATGTAACAATGCTCGTCTCTGGACAGGAAGCAACCTGCAGGGCTGAGGTAGGATATAGATCATCGACCTGAACAGAGATAGAGCAGTACAAATTACATTACAAACTATTACTTTTACGATGACATTTTTTATATAAAGCAAACATGAACATTAGGGATCTAATGTTTGATGGAATAAAGGATTAAATACATTCATCTCAGATTTCTTAATTTTGTATCATGTTATTGCATCTCTTTATTATGCAATCTTTATAATAATTATGTTTATTAGACTTGAATTAGTGATTTAATTGTGCAGATTCATGTTTGCAGACATATTTATGTGTAAAAAACAAATGTCTACTGAGTTTGTATAGATTCAATTATATGCACTCTGAACCATTACAAAAAATGCTGTGTCATTAGTGGCTTTTATATAATCAAGTTAAATAAGTCTGAAATATCAGTTTACTTTTACCTAATAACCCAATCGTAACCAGCAAAACCAGTTGATCATGGTGTAATGATTATGCTAAACTGGATTTAGGAAACCGAATGTTGATGTTCATGATTTCTGGTTTGAGAATTAATTTAGCTAATAACTAAATCCACAAAACATGGTGGCCATGCTCTACTTTGGATTTACATTTTTCATGTTTAAGTCTGTTTAAGATCCCGAAAGTGACTTGACAGGCGCTAATGACCACTTGAATGCATAAAATATAGCATATTAGACCAAACCATATGTCTAAAGTTGTAGATTGGTATTTTTTGTCGGTCCTCACGTGTTCTGACCAGGTGGATCACGTGGAAGGGGACCAAAGATGCATTGTTCTGTGTGGAAGATTAAGGATTCACTAGATTGTGAAGGCCGAGGCCCCACTGCCTCAGTCAGCGCATCCGCACTTCATGCAGGCGGTGCGTTGAGAGGCAATTGACCACTACCTGCGGTCTGTAGGGAGCTGGAGCGTGGTTTGAGAGGGGGAGGGGGGTGTGGTTTGAGTGGAGGGCTGCAGCGGGGGTCTCCCAGGCTGCAGCGAGCCCCCACACATGCCCTCTGCTGCTCGCTCTCTGTGCTGCTCCTCCCCCCCCTCCCACACCATATACACACACAGCCTGCGAGACGGGCACCGGGAGGGGAGGGGGGGAATGCTGCCAAGAGGACAGTGCAGATAAGACCTCCCTCCCGTAGCTCCAGACAGCTCCCCTCCACATTGGCTGACTGTCGCACCACGTGATGTGTCAGCGCGGCAAACCACCGGGAGCTTGCAGCTCCGGCGGGCTGACACGTCACAGCACACAGTCAGCCCTGTCGGAAGGCGGCAGCAGGGACCAGCACACATGGGGTAAAAAACTGGTGGCTCGCGCACCGCCGATCACAGCGGGGCCTCAGCCTAATACAGTAGGCATAAGTTTATTTGGGTCCATGTTAAAATGGAAATGAAGTAGGTCAGTGTGTGCTCATTTGCATGTCATTTCCTCAAATCCCTAGCTTCAGTGGAAGCATTGTATAATAATTATAATAATAGTTTGGTCTTGTAAAGCACTGCTAGTTTACGTAGCACTTTACAGAGACATTTTGCAGACACAGTCCCGTGGAGCTTGCAATGTTTTTTTTTTTTTGGTGCCTGAGGCACAGGGAGAAAAGTGACTTGGCTAAGGTCACAAGGAGCAGACACTGGTAATTGAACCAGGTTCCCCTGCTTCACACTCAGTGCCAGTCAGTGTCGTTGCTCACTGAGCAGCTGCTTCTCCTTCCATTCAGAAGCGTGTGTACAGAGCTCCCAGGCATTTGGTAAGGAATCAGCTTTATTCTTTCTTTATTTGGTATATTTTTGGTGTGGATCTATGGGGGAGTATACTGTGAGTATACTGGGAGTTTTATAGAGGGTTTTGGGTGTTTTTTTCAGGTTTAAAAACCGTTTTTGGTTTTCACCCAGGGGCTGCAGTGTTTTAACCCAGCATAGCTGCAGTTTAGCTGGCTGGAAAACTGCAGTCTCACCCCCTCTCTCCTCCCTCACTACTGGAGGTTTTTACTGGTTGTTTAAACTTCCAATTTCACTCTTTTGTTTTTCTTAAGCCTGATTCCTTTCTCACTTGCAATTGAGAGCTCTGTGTCTTTTCTATAAAGACTTGTAAAATTGTGGTGTTTGCTTATTACAACAGAGAGAGAGTAACTAATAAGGGGAAAAAGATTTAAAACTGCAGCAGGTTTTTAAAAGCTGCTGTTTTTTCCCCTTGCAGAGAGATCTCTTCTTAAAGGGACAGTTCCTCTCAATACCTCTCCCACTAAGCAATAACCTCCCCTGACTTAGAGGCTTATTTGTTATCATGCCTGGAAAGGGGAATAGGACTAGTGCGGCAACGGGGGCGACGCCCGGATACAGAACACCAAAAACTGTGGCCCCTAGAAGCAGCACTCTTAGTCACAGCCCTAGGCCTGGTCCTTCCAGTGCCCTGGCCACACCTCCCCCAGCACCTGTTAGCAGCGTAACCCCTGCAGTCCCAGTTCCAACATGGGCGCATGTGACAGTTACAGGCGTTGACCCCAGCAACAACAATGCTGGGGCCACGCCCTGTCTGAGCAGGAAGCTTGGGGTGAGGTGCCCAATGTCACCTGGCCTAAACATGGAGATTTATGTGAGGGCTGTGGCTGATGTGGTGGGTCCCTCTGCTGTGGTGGCGGCCAGCAAAATGTATGATAGGGGTGTTTTCTTCCTCCGTACGCTGGCTGCCACTCACACCCTGGTGCAGAATGGCATCAGTGTAGGGGGGAAATACATCCCTATAGAACCCATGGAGGGGTTAGGCACAAAGGTCATTCTTTCTAATGTGCCCCCCTTCATCCCAGATAGCCTCATGAAGCCATACCTGCAAGCCCTGGGAGACATTAAGTCACCCATAATAAAATTATCTTTGGGCTGCAGAGATAGGGCGCTGAGGCATGTACTCTCATTTAGGCGGCAGGTACAACTGCTGCTGCCAGGGAGCACTGAATCTGTGGAGGGTTCGTTTAGGGTGCCCTACGAGGGCATAGCATATACTGTGTTTTATGGCACGGAGGGGGTTAGATGTTATCTGTGCAAGGAGCTGGGGCACACTCGTAGGAGTTGCCTCAAAGGGAACAGAGGACCCATCCCAACTCCTGCACCCGCCCCTCCCTCTGCCAAGACACCCGGTACCGCTGTGCCCACCACAGCGGGGCCCTCAAGGGCCCAGGCCCCTCCTGAGACCGCAGAAGATGTCGCTGTCCCATCCGGAACAGTGACTTCTGCACCTCTCCTTGGAGAGCGGAGGGAAGGAGAGGGGGTCGCTCTGGAGCGGCCAACCTCTGTTATTACTGTCTCCCCCAAAGAGAAAACACCCTGTGCCGCTGCGCCCACCGCAGCAGAGCCCTCGGGGGCCCAGGCCCCCGCTGGGACCACAGGAGATGTCGCTGCCCCATCTGGGACAGTGACGTCTACACCTCTCCCCCAAAGAAAGAGGGAGAGGGAAAAGCCCTCGAAGGCCCAGGCCCCCTCTGGGACCGCAGAAGATGTCACTGCCCCATCTCAAACAGTGACATCTGAACCTCTCCCCAAAGAACAGAGGGAGAGGGAAAAGATCTCGAGGGCCCAGGTCCCCCCTGGGACCACAGAAGATGTCACTGTCGCAACTCAAACAGTGACATCTGAACCTCTCCCCCCAAAAAAGAGGGAGGAGGACAAAGTTACCCCACAACAGTCACCCTCTGTCGCTGTCCCCCCCCAAGAACCCCCTAACCCCATTGTAAGCACCGTACAGGGTGAAGGGGAGCGGGAGGAAACTCCTGCTATGGAGACAGCGGCACCCTCTCCTGGGAAATCAATCCCCAGGAAGAGCAAATTTAAAACCAATAAGAGGGTGATTGAGGAGGTCGAGGAGGGTGAACCATATTACGTTTACCCTCTGAAGTCTCGGAAGCGGAAAGAAAAATCAGTTCCGCACAAGGTGGTCCTGTCCGGGCCCACTGGGTGGGATAACCCGTGTAAGCCGGATCCCAAAATGTAACCCCCCCCCTCGAGTTTCTGAAGAACTGAGCTGGAAAGTTACCCGGCGGCCTCTGGGGACGTTGGGGAGCATCCCAACGCCCCTCGGTTGGAGAGCGTCCCTGGAGAATGTGCTTCGGTGAAGTGGACAATGCCGAAGCCACCTATCTTCAGCAGCCACAGATCCCCCTCCGGATCTGATACATCAGCCTTCGATGGACGCAATAAAAAGCCCCGGTTAGTCTCACCGGAGGAAGGGAGATGGGTAGGGCTGACCCCAGTGGTTTGAGGTTTTTGGAGAGGTGTGTTTGGTGAGCACTCAGATTACATACTGGGAGTTGTTGACAATGAACCCTCTTGGTGCAGATTTTGGCGGCACTTATTGGGAGGAATGCTGGGATTAGAACTCACTGTGAGATCCTGCCTAATGAGTGCCCCCCAGTTGGTTAAGGTGAGAGCCCTCCCGCGGATGGTGGGAGCCCATCACGGGATGGTGAGAGCCCTCCCGAGGATGGTGAGACCCTCCCGGATAGGATAGCCTTGGAGAGGGCCTCCTGCGGGATGGTGAGGGCCCCCGTAGGCCTCCGACGGATGGTGAGAGGCCCTCCCCGGATGGTAGGTGCCCTCCCCATGGGGTGAGTGCCCTCCGTGGTTGGTGAGTGGCCCTCCGCAAGGTGATGCGAACACCAGTGGACATGCCATTCATTGGTATGGTGTTGAGGAAGGGGAAACTAGTAGGGCACTGTGTGCCTCTGGGCCCCCGAGGACTCTCGGGCGGGACCACTTGCCTCACGCCACCTACGCCACCAGTGCCCCTGAAATACTGCCTCGGGGATGGATGAGAGGCCTAGTGGACCCCTCGTGGAAACACCGAAGAGGGCGATCCAATCTAAGGCGAGGAAAGGCCCCCACAGAGAAGGCGGGAGTCTAAATTCTTCAGCCAAGAGGAGCCGGGGAGTTGGGGCTCAGTGGGGAGTCATCTGGGCATCTGTGGAATTGTGGACTCCTAACCCCGTTATCCCTTGCCCAGGACTAGATAGTTCCTGGAGGATACCCTCTGCAGGCACGAGAGATCGAAGGTGAGGTTGGGCCCTTGAGAGTGGAAAGGATTGCCTCAGTTCATTACTCCACTCTCGGAGGGTATACATTAAGCTAACACAAGGCCCAACTTTCTGGGACTATCGAACAGGTTCGGGTCCAAAGTTTAACAAAGTGTTGGCGAGAGCCGTAAAGGGCTTCTCGGGGTATAGCACCCTAAGCGCCGATGGAAGTAAAACTCTTTGACTTAGCAATGGCTTGAGCATCGGTAGTAAATGTAGCGGGGTCTCTTGTTTTCGTGTCTGTGAAGGAGGGGTCGAAGGTTCCGGGTTACTCTCCGTTTACAAAAGGGAAAGTATCTGTGAGTTTCCTGCAGGAAACCCATACCACTTACGAGGCTTGAAGCCAGGATGGCATATGGTAGTGGCGAGGGCAAGGTCTCTCAGCCACCTCACTCCGTCCATCTACTGTTGGGGAGGTGACCCTTTCTCTGAGTCCTTTCAACCAGAGGCTGCTGCTTGCCAGAAGAGCCCACTATACGTTTAATTTCTTGAACGAGTAATGCTCCTGCTCACCGGATCCCTGAGAAGGCAGTTCTTCGTCAGATTGTTTGACTACCTGGATGACAGTCAAGCGGAAGAACACGTGGTGTCGTGGTGATTTACTGCACCCTCGGGGCTCTAAGGACCGGAGTGTCGGAGCCACACCCGGGTTCCAGGTGGCCTTGCTGGGAGGCCATCATCCGCTACTCACTCGGGTAGACGTCTGCGAGAACACACATCCTGAGTATCAACGGAGTTTCACAGAGTTAGGTGATTAGAGGTGAAGGATATCTGGTCCCAGGATCGACAGGTGTACATTCCAGCCACAGGCCTGCTCACGAGCTCAGTCCAGTTACCATTAGGTGCGCCGGTTTTCAGAAACAATGTGCGCCGCTGACGGGTGGCGCTAAACACCAACAGTGCCCTTGGCCGACTATTGGCATTTCAACAATACGTTGTTGGAGGACAATGGGTTTGCGACGGCGGTGTCCGAGACTTTGGTGGCACTGGGAGAGGTTGCGAGGTCAGACTTTGCCACGTACAGAGCAGTGGTGGGGACGGGGGAAGGTCATTCTGCGCTCGTATGAAAGAGCACGAAAGGTGCAGCAGGCGCGTTGATTGACTGAGGCGAGTGGCCCTTAGACAGAAGAGGGTGCTCGATCTCGAACAGGCGGAGCTCTGTCGGTTTGTCAGGAGACCAATTACCTGCAGTGACATACGTGGAGAGGAAGTGCGCTCTCCGGGGAATTTGGAAGTCGGATCGCTCGGGGGGGCGTATGTGTGATCCGCATATGCGCCTCGAGGAGATGGGTCGAGGTCGCGCATCTTTTTCTACGCTGGAGAAAAAAGAGGGAAACCGTAACAACACACTGATTTGATAGCGGAGGGCTGGACCCCTCTGATGACCGGAGGGCATAAGGGACAGAAACCCGGAGGTTTTACACGATCTTTCTCTCGGAGTCAATCCACTGGATTGCATGCGAGGGACTTATGGCGCAGGGGCTACCGAGGTTACGGTGAGGATGAATGAAAGAGGAGCGGCTTTTGAGTACCCTTGACTATTGCATGCAGATATCTGGGGAAATAAAAGTCTAAGGTAATGAGGAAAAAAAGCAGGGGAGGAAGGGAGAATGTTTGTTTTTGGTGGGTTTTGGAGGTTTTTTCTTGTCGTTTTGGTAAATGTGGTGGGTTGTGTTTGTGTGTTTTTTTTGGTTTGATGTGTGGTTGTTTTTTGAGTGTGATGGGTGGTGGGGTGGTGATTTTTGGTGCGTTTGTGTTTTTTTATGTTTTTGTGGTTGGTTTTGTGTGTCGGTGAGGTGGTTTTTGATTTTTTGTTGGTTGGTTTTGTGTTTTTTTGGCCCCTGGGGAGTTCTTTCCAGTTTTTTTGGGAGATGCGGGACCTGATTCATTCACCGAGTTCCTAGCCCGAAGCCTGGAGTACCGTGAGAGTGCCCTTTCATGTCGCGGGCGGTCGGTCTCTGTGCCGAAGAAGGGGATCTCGCCGAGATTTTCCAAACTGGCGGACCGGTTTCACTCAGCAGCAGAGGTTGATTCACCCCGACCAGTCCTATCACTGTCCCGGCCGAACATTCATGACAACATTTTTCTGTCCGGGACCGCTTACATCAAGCAGAGACTGGTCTGTCACTCGCTTCCTTCCCTAGATCAGGAAAAGGCTTTAAACAGGGTGGATCACCGTATTCTCATTCAGACCTGCGAGCGTTTGGCTTTGGCCCACAATTTGTGGGTTCTCCAGATATGCTGTATGCCTCTGCAGAGTGTCTGGTTAAAATTAATTGGTCCCTGACAGCACCTTTTGTGTTTGGTCGGGGGAGTACGTCAGGGGTGTTCCCCTGTCTGGGCAATATACGCGCTGGCCATCGAGCTTTCCTCTGCCTGAGGAGGAGGCTAACCGGGCCTGGTGCTGCGGGAACCCAGCATAGCGGTAGTCCTGTCGGCTTATGCCGATGAGTGCTTCTCGTGGCCCAGGACCTAGTTGATCTAGGCGGGAAAGGCCGTGCCAGAGGTCTACAACCGCGGCCTCTTCGCGATCAACGGTCCAAGTGCTCCGGATTTTGGTGGGTCCCTTATAGGTAGACTCTTTGCCCCCCACGTTTCGTATATCTCGTTGGAGAGCAAACTCTCAATATTGGGTAGGTCTACCTGTGCTGCGGAGAGACCAGCCCCAGAAAACTTCAGTGATCTGATGAACGAGCATTTGTCGTCTGGGGTTCATGGGTGTGTATCGTCGAGATATGCTTTCACCTTTGGGGAGAGAAACCCTTGGTGATCAACCAGCTGGTGGCCAGTCAGCTTTGGCACCGGCTGATAGCCATGGGTCCACCCCCTGAATTTATCAACAAGATCCAGAGGAGATTGATGGATTTCCTCTGGATGGGGAAGCATTGGGTCTCTGCGGGAGTTGCGTGTCTCCCTTTGGAGGAGGGTGGACAGGGAGTGGTGTGTGTCCGCTCCCAGTTACACACTTTCCGCCTCCAATACCTGCAGAGATACCTATTCGCAGATCCGTCTCCGCAGTGGTGCCAGCTGGCGACCAGTTTCTTTCGCCAGTTGCGCAATCTGAGGTATGACCGGCAACTGTTTATCATCAGGCCCGAGGGTTTAGGTAGAAACCTCTCGGAGCTGCCGGCATACTACCGGGACTTATTAAAGGCCCGGAAACTGGTCTCCGCGACCAGGAAGGAACAGGCGGCGGAGGTTGGTTTCCTCGCCGAGCCCCTGTTGTATAATCCGGCAGTAGGGGCTCGGATGTTGGATTCACCCTCTATTTGCCGCCGGCTAATCCTGGCGCAGGTGACCAGAGTCGGGGATCTCCTAGACTTTGAGCGGCGAGACTGGGTAAGCGCAGAGGTGCTTGCGCCCCATATGGGTATGCTTACTGCCCGTGTTCCTCGTCGTTTTATCCGGGAGATTAAAGATGCCATCCACCCCGACTCACGCACCTTCATCGAGGGGGTATTGCAGACCGGAGAGCCTTGTCAACCTATCAACTTCAGCTCTCCGGATCTTTGCATGGAACCCAAACCACGGCAACCCCCTCGGGCTCCTCTCTCCCCCAACCTCAGCAGGTTGGGGGATATGTCCCCGGCGTGTTTCCGCGGCATGCCGAGGAAAGTCCTGTATTCTCTGGTGCTCCATATAGTGCACTACCTCGCCCTTGTCACCCGCCCAGATAACATCTGGAGGCGGGTATTTCTTGGGAACGAGGGCGAGAGACCCCTGTGGAGGGAAATCTATTCAGCTTTGGTTCCCCGTCCCGCCGGGGATTTGAGTTGGAGGGTCCTCCACGGAGCACAGGAGAGTACTTGGCACACTTCACGGACTCCCCCATCGCCTGTCCATTCTGTGGCGAGCGGGAGTCCGTGTATCACATTTATCTAAGTTGCGCCAGACTGCAGCCCCTCTTATCCACCTTGAGGAGCCTTCTTCTGCAGTTCTGGCTAAATTTTTCCCCTCACCTTTTTATTTTTGGGTGCCCAGTGTCCCGAGACAATAAGCCTAGGGATCTCCTAGTCAACCTGCTCCTGGCAGTGGCTAAGCTAGCCATTTACAAGACCAGGAAGCAGCGTTTGAAGAGGGAGGTCAGAACGAACATCGTGGCAGTGTTCCGGGCGCTGTTGCACTCCCGTATCCGGGCAGAGTTCACGTACGCCGAGTCCACTGGGACGGTTTCGGAGTTTGCCTCCCAGTGGGCGTTAGGCGGGGTGCTCTTCTCGGTATCCCCCATCATGGGTTCTTTTGAGTTAACCCTTCTTTTTTAAGTGCACTTTTTACAGTGCACTTGTTAGTTCCCTTTATATTTGTTTGACTGGTTTTTCTTTGTTCTACTTGGCAACAAGTAGAATTGCTGTTCAACTGAATTGGCCGGCAAAGTTTTAAACCAGATCAAAATAGACCTGCTTCAAACTCAGTGCCTTGACTCACAGAGCAGCTCCTTCTCCCAACTGAGCCGCTCCTTATGCTAAGATAATGGTTAAAAGCAGGGCTGCAGACCTGTCTGAGACATGGGAATGTGCTCACAGGTGATATTTTTATTTGCTGTGCAATATTTAACACATTTTGTTTTGTATTTAAAGCCAAGTAACGCTACTTTTTAAAGTGTATTTACTTTAAATGTCTAAGATTCGCATGTCTGCAAGTTAGAGGTAAATATCTCCGTGTTAGAAAGACTTACAACCATTGTCTCACTACAGACACTTGGGATATGACAGGCCTGCAAATAATATGTGCATTTCAGTTTAGTGTAACCACTGATGCCTATAGCCACGTGTGACTCACACCGGCACCTGAACGTTCTACTTCCTTCTCACGCGGCGCTCATTGTGACGTCACAGAAGCATTTCCACGCCTCCAATCAGATGTGATGTGGGGAGGGGAGTCGGAAGAAAGGAAGCGCAGTGCTGAGGCTCCCGGAGCTGATCCTCACAGGCACCGCGCTGCTCCCAATAACTACATGACATGACGCAAGGTAAGCGGCAGGGGAGACAGTGACCACCTTATGAGCGCACCCAGAGCCCCGGGTCCTGTGTCCGCCTGGAGGAGGAGCAGAGACAGCAAGGCTGCCCTGCACTGTCAGTGTAAGATCATTATGATGTGTGCTGCTGTCAGACACATTGGAGCTTGATAACCAAGCCAGATGGTCCCCGTCCGTCCCCCCCGTCTACCCCCCCCCCTCTCCCTCAAAGTCCTCTGGGTCAGGTTGAGCATGACCTGGACAGGCTGCTCCCTGACATTGTTGCTCTACCAGCTTCATGTCTATGTGCTGAGTTTACTGAGATCACTGTTAGCCTCGTCACTGTCTGCAATGCATTATTTTGTCTGTGTGGCACTTGCAACGCTGATACGTGTAACAAAAATATTTCCTTCACCAAAATGAATTGTTTCCCAGTAATTAAACACACAACGATTATACATGTTCTGTGAAAAAGAAAGGAACTCTTTTTATATGTTCAGTGTGTATGTATGTGTACACACACACAGTGGGAGAGAGGATATTGGTCTAAATGGACCATGCTCTTACTTGGAAAGTTCATGCCTGTGTTTCAAGTTCCTGAATTGTAGTTTTGGTTAATGACTTGCACTTGCCATATATATGTTTACGTACGTAACAGTGATTTTTGCCCAACTTATGTTAGTTGTAGTACCAATAAAAAGTACTGTGATTTTATGAAAAGTCTAAACATATATGCAACATTGTTTTTTGTATCCTAAGTTGTTGGTTATTTCTGCTATTCAATGTGCTAAGAACAGAAAGGGAAATGTGTTTTTTTTTTTTTTTTTTTAAAGTAAAATCCCTTTCCTTAAAACAGATACACAAACTTAACTGATGGTGGTGCTCTGTAACTCTGGTACATTAATAATGTTATTGAAGTGAAACTTCCTTAGTGGCACCTCATTCGAACTGGGGCAAAAAAGAATTGTGGAGACAGAAATGAAACGGATGTGACGTCAGTGCTGGCAGTTGAGGCCGGGCTGTGTTCTGGCTCAGCCCGACCCCAACACTGACATCACACCCGCTCCACAAATCAGATGCGGCGGCGATAGCCGCCGGCGCCGCTCCTAACGGCCGCTGCTCCCCCCACATGGCTGATGACATATGCGCCGCTCCTAACGGCCGCCATTCCCCCCGCACATCCGCTGCCAAGCCGCGCATGCTCAGTAATCATGGGGACTGGAGGAAAGCCACACATGCGCAGAAGCGGTTGGCAGCGGCGCCGTTCCGCGCCCGCTGCCACGGCTGTTGACATGTGTTGCCATTCCCCGTCTGCTGCCCTGGACAGCAGAGACCGCCCGACCGGGACAGCCCCCCCCCCCCCCCCCTTTCCTAACCCGAATGGGACCTCCCTCCCAGCCCACACATGGGCCCCCCGCCTAACTTCCACTAGACCCTGCCATGCGCGCATGCGCAGAAGCGGCTGGCAGCGGCGCCATTCAGCCCTCCAGTGGCGCGGGCGTTTTCGGGCCCCCCAGAAGCGTTTTGTACAAAAACCCGGGCGTCAACCCTCGCGGACCCCCCCCTACCCCCCCACACACTTACGACCCCCCGGACCCCCCAACACTGACAGACCCCCCCACACACTGACAGACCCCCCCAACACACTGACATAACCCCCCCACACACTGACTGACCCCCCCCGGACCCCCCCACACACTGACGACCCCCCACCACTGACGCCCCCCCCGACCCCCACACACACTGCTGACCGCCCCCCCATACCCCCACACACACTGACTGACCCCCCCAGACCCCCACACACACACTGACGACCCCGACCCCCACACACACACACTGACTGACCACCCCAACCCACACACACACTGACTGACCCCCCAGAGACCCACACACAACGACTGACCACCCCAACCCCAAACACACTGACTGACCACCCCAGACACCCACACACACTGACTACCCCCCAGACCCCACACACACTGACTGACCCCCCCAGACCCCCCCACACACTGACTGACCCCCCCAGACCCCACACACACTGACTTACCCCCCCAGACCCCCACACACACACGACTGACCCACCCCAGACCCTCACACACACTGACTGACCACCCCAGACCCCCAAACACACTGACTCCACCCCAGACACCCACCACTGACTGACCCCCCCCAACACCCACCACACACTCCTGAACCCCCCCCAACCCCCACACACACTGACTGACCCCCCAGACCCCCACACACACTGACTGACCCCCCCAACCCCCCACCACCGGACTGACCCCCCCAGACCCCCAGAGACCCCACACTGACTGAACCCCCAAGACCCACACACACGCTGAAGACCCCCCAGACCCCCAACACCACTGCCTGAACCCCCCAGACCCCACACCACTTCTGAACCCCCCATACCCCACACACACTGACCCCCCAGACCCCACCACACGACTACCCCCCCAGACCCCCCACACTGACCCCCCCAGACCCCCACACACACTCACAGTCACACATACACTCAGTCACACTCACACGCACACTCAGTCACACTCACACGCACACTCGGGCACACTCACACGCACACTCGGGCACACTCACACGCACACTCGGGCACACTCACACGCACACTCAGGCACACTCTCAGTCACACTCAGGCACACTCTCAGTCACACTCAGGCACACTCTCAGTCACACTCAGGCACACTCTCAGTCACACTCAGTCACGCACACACGCTCAGTCCAAGCGCACAACTCTCAGTCACACGCACACTCTCAGTCCACACGCACACCTGTCCACCGCGGAATTCACACTTAGTGCAAATAGCTAATACAGGGGATGTGTGCCGAGCACGCGCATTCTAAGTCAATTTATTTGCGTTTTGTCATTGAGATTGTATTTTGATTTTTAATTAAAACATCACCAACACAAATACAATCTGTGACAAAAATCAAAGAAGTTTCACTTACTATGCGCGTGCACAGCACACACAGCTTTTTTATTATTATTAATTATTACATAGTTACATTTGTAAAGCGCCAACATATTCTGCAGTACAATGGGGGTACAGAGATTTGATAATTGCATAAACCGTTGCATACAAATAAGGACACACCGATACAGAAGGTAATAATGAGAATCCTGCTCATGAGAGCTTACAGCCTTTCTTGAGGGAATAAGGGGCAATGTTGAAACAGAAAAGTAAAGTGACTTCTCATTGTGGGATGGAGTATGTCTCAGGACGGAGTGTGGTCTATCCTGACAGCTAATCCCATTCAGGTTTGAGGGTGGGGATGATAGGGGGTGTTGCATAGCGTGGAGCTTGGTCCAGCTGCACACAGCTGGTCCCAATGGGATTGGAGGGGGAGAGGGGTGTTTGATGTTAGTTATGCCAGGTGGTGTGTTTGCATGTTTGAAAGCTGGGGGGGGGGGGGGGAAGAGTGTGAGGGTGTGTTGTAGGGAATTCTAGATAAAGGAGGCAGCACTGGAGAAGTCTTTTATAGGCTGGAGGAAAGGCAGAAAGTAGGGGACATTTTGGTATATTTGGGGATGATGGCTGGTGTGTGTGTGTGTGGGGGGGGGGGGGGGTGTTTTGAGAGCTTTTGGGTGTGCTTTAAATTTTGATTCTAGAGGATATGGGAAGCCTGTGTAGGAATTTACATACTGGAGCAGTGAGTGCGGGAAGCCTGTGTAGGAATTTACATACTGGAGCAGTGAGTGCGGGAAGCCTGTGTAGGAATTTACATACTGGAGCAGTGAGTGCGGGAAGCCTGTGTAGGAATTTACATACTGGAGCAGTGGTGCGGGAAGCCTGTGTAGGAATTTACATACGGAGTGCGTGAGTGGTGCGGAGCCTGTTAGGAATTTACATACTGGAGCAGTGAGTGCGTGGAAGCACTGTGTAGGAATTTACATACTGGAGCAGTGAGTGCGGGAAGCCTGTGTAGGAATTTACATACTGGAGTAATGAGTGCGGGAAGCCTGGCAGCAGCACTTTGGATGGGTTGGGGTTGGCGGACAAGGGGAATGCCAAGTAGGGGAAGGTTGCAGTAGTGAAGGCGGGATATGTTGAGTCCGTGAATTAGACTTTTAGGGGCACTATGAGAGGGGCTAATCCTCGTGATATTTCAGAGGTGAAAATGGCAAGACTTTGTAAGGAATGTAGGAGAGATCAGAGCCGAAGATTACCACTAGATAGCGGACGGACTTGGGGTGTTTGATGAGATTTTGGTGTTATTGACAGTGAGGGAGAGTTTGGGTGTAGTGGTGGCAGTAGAAGCGGAAAGTGTAATAGTTGTTTCGTACAAGTTAAGTAAATTCACAAACTTAACTGGCGGTGCTCTGTAACTATGGTACCATTACCCCTTCTAGTCACTGAGTACTAGTGTGCAGTTAGTGGATTGGTTGTATGAAGCAATAGGAAGAATTACGTGTCAGGAGTGCGTAATTGGGGGCACAACATTTTCTGAGGGTTGCACCGCGCTTACAGTGGCCCTGCTTCTCTTCCCCACAATGTTTAAATTGATTGCCGGGGGAGAGCGTGGGACCTCTGTTACTGCTTCTTACCTTCTGCCTGGCTTCTCCTGACGACATATCTCCATGACAACGCAGCGTCAAATGGCATGGCGATGTCACATTACGCTATGGTGTTGCCGTGACGTTGTGACATCACATGACACCAAAGAGTATGTAAGAGGCCCCTGCCTCTTAAGACACGACTTAAAAAGTTTGCACAGCCCGACTTAAGTGACGACCTTTTTTCCAGTATGGTTACAGGTGAACACCATATATACAATGGTCATGGCCAAATGTCTGACAATGTCATGTTTGCTTGTACTGTCACTGTTCACCTATTTAAGAGATGCATGTCAAATATGGTAAACTATTAATCTTCTTTTTAAGCTTCCGTAATCGTGAACCATGCCAGGTAGAAACACACGGAGGGCCCCTTTCAAAATACACGTGTGTAGCTAGGTCCCCCTCTTACCTCCGGGCTGTGTGAGGGTGACGGCTGTGAGGTTGCTGCGGTGCGGGCGAGTGGGTCACCGGCGTTCTGCTTAGGGCACCGCCATCTTGTCCGAATGCCGCGCATGCGCAGAAGCACTTGCGCATGCGCAGTGAGCTTCCAAGTTGCGGCGGCTATCTTTCTACACCCTGCGCATGCACAGGACATATAGAGCGGTGGCCATTACTCTCAAACGGTTCCGCAAGGGACTAGAAGTCCCATGAGCCTTAGGGACAGAAGCAGGGAGCCGGAGTGGATACATTTGGTGCGCTCTGCGCGACCACGCCAGTCGGAAGAGGGAGCTGGATCCAGCAGCCAGTGGGTGTGAAACTAGGCCTATTATATTCCCCCTTGAGCACTGGCTAGGCCCCAACTCACAGTAGCTTGTAGTTGCTGCAGGAAAGGCCCCTTGGATAAGGACGCTTCCCCATTTAATGTCTAGTGTCAGGGACGCAGTGACTGCGGCTTGTGGTTTGGGACCAGACCACCTCCGTTGTACGAACATACAGAACATCTCTCCCCTACATGCAGAGAACACCCTCCCCCCCCCCCCCCTGCTCCAATACATCCCTCTCCCTCAAAAGAAACATTCAGGTCCCCCCTCCCCATAAATGAAACAAACCTCTTTCCCTTTCTCCCAAAGGGATACTCGCAAACCCTGTCCCTGACTATGGATAGTGACTCCCAACTGGTGTTCTACGGCAGGGGGGCGCAAACTTTTTTCGCTGCGCCCCCCTGCCGGCTGTCCCCTCACTCCCGCGCCCCCCTCCCAACCCCAACTTACCCGCGCTCCGGCGTAATGATGTCACGTTGCCATAGCAACGTGACGTCACATGACCTCGCAGCGTCATTTTGACGCCGCGTTGCCATGGCGAACACAGGGAGGAAGCCGCCGGAGCCACGGTAAGTTAGGTTTACAGAGGCCCTGCAGCTCCCCCGGCACTTAATTTAAGTGCCTTCGGGAAGCGCGCGGGGCCTCTGTAAACCTAACTTACCGTGGCTCCGGCGGCTTCCTCCGTCGGCAGTGTCGCGCCCCACAGTTTGCGCACCGCTATTCTACGGAACTTTAACTGAATAACACCTCCTTCTCCCAGACTCGGAGATGTATTCTACCCGGTCAAAGTGGATGTTGTGGCGCACAGCTTTAACAGGTATTTAGCCCTATCTGGGTCACAGAACTTAGATCCTCGTGTAGTAAATTTCCATACCATCACTTTGAATACATGATATAATTGACTTATGATAACTAAAGTAAGATACAGTGAGTCGTCGCTTACCGACGTTTCGGTTTCCGACGTAGGCCTTATCCGACGCCGCGTAATGCAGTCTGCCAGACCCGCTTAACCGACGGTCACCGCTGACGATTAACAAGGGGCTCTGCAATCCAACGGTCCGGTAATAGATGGCGGTTGGCTGGATGCATTCTGTCAGATAAGCGAGGACCGCCTGTAGATATATTTTGGATAGTAATGTGTCTCAATGCCGTTACTCTCAAAAGTCTTTCATTCAATGTAAATCATAAATATCAAAACACAATTTCAGTGACAAGAAGATTGATTTGGAATGCGTGTGCTCGGCACACAACCCCCTATTTTTTTTTTTTTTTTTTGGGACGGTACGTTTTTGCTATTTGCACTCATATATTTTATACTCGCTGGGAATTCCTCTAATAAGTGGTGAGTGGCCCGCCACTGCACATGCGTGCCACCCGGCGGTCGCTTCAGCTCTTATATTTATTTAGGCCTATTCTGAATTTCGTGTGTGTGTGTGTACTTGGTATGGGTTAACCCTTTTCACTGTCAGATAGTAGTCCTACAGGCAGACATGGTTACAAGTCTCTCCTAGGCAGCAAATTGGTTAGGATAGAAGAAGGTCATAGTTGGTAGATCGATAACTAACTCATGTAGTATTATTGCTGAACTGGCTAGTTAGGCTGTGGGAGCTCTGACAGATTGTGCTGTCCAGTAACCTACAGTACAAAACTGAAGACTCTCTTCACTTGGTGCTCCTATTTGCTCAAACTCCCATTTGTAGCCTAGTGCTTTTCATTTTCTTTTTCTCCCCAGTGGAAACCTTAATGGTTCCACCAAATAAAAAACAGAATAGGTATTGTAAGATATTTGATTTTCAACACATTATAATCTGTTGCTCTGCCTTTTTCATTAGTTAATTTTTTAAAAATCTGAAGAGATGATGATATTATTATTTTAAAAAGTGACATTTGAATTTCTGTTTTTTTTTTTGTATCAATCTTTTTTATTGGCATTGACATTTACATGAATGAGTACATACTTTTCAATAACATAAAATTGTTTAAGTACGACTGTATTGAGTGCATGCTAGCCAACATTGTTTTTTAATAGTAGGGGTTAAGGGAGTGGGGGAGAGGTGGGGGGGACTGGGAGTGGAGGAGGGTAGACAGACAGAGGGGGGGAGGGAGGATTGGAGAGAGGGAAAGGGAGGGGGGCGCGGGGGGGGGAAGTCCCCCTTGGCTCGTCCACGTCTCCCACCTTTGGGATCTGGGTTATTCCCTTCACTAGGGTTTGCGCTTTATGTCTTTATCTAAAGCCCTGGGGCCTATCCATGGGTCCCATGTGTTCCAGAACTGTGTCATTTTTTTATGCAGCATAGCTGTTAATTTTTCCATAGACATTACTTCGTCCACCTGCCTTATGACTGTGTTTCTTGCAGGGGCTTTGACCTGCTTCCAGGCTGCTGCTATTGAGCACCTGGCTGCAGTCAAGATTGCAGAGACCAGTCTACTCATGGGTGGGGGTAGGTCGTCAAAGGGTTTACTCAGCACCAGGGACAGTGGATCTAGGGGGAGAATAATTCCCGTTGTCTCATAGAGCAGCGTCTGGATCCTAACCCAGAACCTCTGAATCTCCGGACATGTCCACCAAATATGGGCCATGTCTCCCTTTTGACCACATCCTCTCCAGCACAGGTCTGGGGTCCCGGGGAAGATCTGGCTCAGTCTAGCTGGGGTCAGGTACCATTGGAATAGAATTTTGTAGATATTCTCCTTTGTTACTATGCAGATTGAGGTTTTTGCTGCCATCTCCCAGATATCCTCCCACTCCTCATTGTCAATTTGTATATTTAAGTCCGCAGACCATTTTTGCATATAGTGGTGGGTCGGGGATTTTGATGCTATCTATCCCCCTATATATCTCAGATTAGGCCTCTTTGATACCTGCCTTTACCGCATAGTGTTTCGAATCTGGTGGGTGGGGGAAATTTGGAGTTCCGCGAGAGCGAGAGCAAAAAATGTCTAATTTGCAGGTATTTGAATAGGTGGAGGTGTTGAGCTTGGTATTTGTCCCGTACCTCTTTAAATGTTAGAATCTCTCCATTTTTCAGCAAGTCTGCAACCAGCCTTATTCCAAGCCCCTGAAATTGGGCAAATTGCTTTTTGGAGCACCCGGGCGGGAAGTTCGGGTTCCCAAAGATCGGGGTGATTTGTGAGGGGGTGTTTAGCAGGCCATACTTCCCTTTGCTTTTCAGCCACGAGTCCCACGTGCATCTCATTGCTCCTAGATCAAACCTCCTTGATCCTCCTTTTTCTCCTTGGGACCACAGAAGTAGCTGAAGTGGTAGCGGGGCTGCGTAATGTGTTTCTATCTCGAGCCAGCGCTGCCGGGTCGCAATTCCAAACTACGGCTTGCTTTAGCTGGACTGCGAGGTAGTACCTAACCACATCGGGGACCCCCAGACCGCCTCTTAGTTTGGCTGATAACATTACTGATCTGGGGACCCTCGGTCTCTTGATCCTCCAACAAATCAGGGGAACTCGTCTCGTAGTTATGAAATAAAGAAACACTACATAGTGTAATACTGTTGTGAATAAATTTGTGCAAACAAAGCTCAAAAATGACTACTCACAATAAAGCAGTCAAATTCAGGCAGTCATCCAACTTAAGGGGTGGATGTTCCCTGTGTATACAGCAGCCACCAGCCCCCAACCTCCAAGGAGAAAAAAAGAAAAGAGACCATATAGTGCAGATGGTATTTAGTATTA
Organism: Ascaphus truei; assembly: GCA_036426205.1. Classification (NCBI taxonomy): domain Eukaryota; kingdom Metazoa; phylum Chordata; class Amphibia; order Anura; family Ascaphidae; genus Ascaphus; species Ascaphus truei. The sequence continues at coordinate 4,991 of WSYH01010003.1, read as the reverse complement.
AAAGGAATTAAAAAAATGCAGGCTTACACTTCATATGATCGAGGTAGGCAGTATGATATTATAGGTAGTGGGTGCTCATCTGGTCGCGATCCTTTTGAGTTCCTCACTATCCTCTGCTCCACCGCAATACTCTCGCGTCCACGCCAGGCACTCCCTTTGCGTCACTTCCGGTTGTTAAGCGAACTTCCAGATCTGATGACAGGGGTGGACCTCAGTTGTTCTTCCTATTCTGTATGGGCTGAAACACTCTACATGTTTCGCCGTTGTTACGGCTTCATCAGGAGTGTCTGTTTGCTGCTAAACTGGGTATTAAATACTCTAAGGCCCTCCCTCTCTGTAACATTCTATTGGCCAAACAATTATGATTCACAGGCAAACAGAGATAGTGGGCGTTGATTAGGTGCATACACCTCCATTCATTTAAAAAAGGGGCATTGTTTACATACATTTTTGCCTAAATCGGCACATATAATAAAAACAACCTTTTTTTGATTCCAAAAGGAGGTACAATTTATACAAATGATAGCCTAATGTGGCATATAAAAACAGCATAATAAATTATATAAAATTTATAAAAAATTGTTAAAATGATAAAAACTCAAACCTAAATCTAACTTTATTTTTAACTTCATTAACGACGATAGTGGTATTTCTCAAAAAAAGGAGACATAAAAGAAAACATAATTAATAATTAATATAATATCACACATACAGTAATGTATATTTATAACATCATAAGAAATCTTTATATATCAATCCTTAAAGAAACACTCCCAATTCAATATCCACATTGAGCCCCTGGTGTTAGGGTTTTCAATGTGAAAATGAAATAGGTTTCTCTTTTTGTTAACTGGACATTGCGATCCCCTCCCCTCCAATGGAGTAAAACTTTTTCTAGGACCGTAAATGTCAACCCTGTGGGATTTCCTTGATGGTACTTAATGAAATGTTCTGACAGGAGATGTGTATTAACCCCCCGCCTGATGTTTCCTAAATGTTCTAAAATTCTAATTCGTACATCTCTTGAGGTTTTCCCTATGTACTGTAATCCACCCTCGGTCTCTTGTCATTCCAGATAAATTGGAACATTTGGGCCTGTATATTTTTCATGGCTGTTAGTGGGACGACTACGGGGAGTGTTTGGAAATAGTACAATAGCCAAGGTAGGATGTTCATTTTGAGGGAGACTATTCTCCCGAACCATGATATTTGATGTTTTTTCCACGACTCTTAAGTCTTTTTTAATTTGATCAAATAGTGGGGGGTAGTTGTGTTGATAGAGGGATCCATGGGAGCTCGAGATTCTTATACCTAGGTATTTGATGTATGTGGTGCTCCACTTGTATTTATAATTGGACTGCAAAAGCTTCCATATTGTGTTAGGGAGGGATATGTTAAGTGCTTCTGACTTGTCTATATTTATTTTATAGTCAGAGACTGTTCCAAATTGGTGGAGTACCTTTTGTAGGTTCGGGAGGGAGATGTGGGGGTCAGCGAGGGTCAGGATCACATCGTCCACAAATAGGGAAATTTTGTATTCCTTTGTGGAGATCGAAATCCCCTTGATGCCCTTTTCTTGTCTAATTTTGGCTGCCAATGGTTCAATTGTTAGGGCAAATAGGAGTGGGGATAGCGGGCAGCCCTGTCTGGTCCCATTTCTGATTGTAATTGGGTCTGATAGTCCTCCTGAAATTTTTACATATGCTGTGGGGTTTTGGTAGAGGGCTCTAACACCCTCTAAATAGGGACCGCTAAAACCAAACTTCAGCATTGTTTGGTCTAGGAAGGACCATCTGATCCTGTCGAACGCTTTTTCCGCGTCGAAGCTCAGGATCATTGCATTGGTTCCTGTGAGATGCACGTGGTTGATGATATCCACTATTTTGCGTGTATTGTCGGAGGCCTGTCTTCCTGACACAAAACCTACTTCATCTGTATTAATGAGTCTGGGGAGAATTGGGTTGAGCCTGTGTGCTAGTATCTTGCTGTAAATTTTGAGATCTGAGTTAAGTAGGGATATTGGCCTGTAGTTGCCACAAAGGAGCGGGTCTCGACCCTCCTTGTGGATAATGGCTAAATTTGCTGCAGTGATGGTAGCGGGGATTGGCTCTCCTTGTAAGAAAGAGTTGAACATGTCAAGCAAGTAAGGGGACAGGGTCAGCATGAATGTCTTATAGTAAGTGTTAGAAAATCCGTCCGGGCCCGGAGTTTTTGCCGGTTTGAGGGAGCTAATGGCTTCGGTTAGTTCTTCTAGGGTAATGTCTTTATTTAGTTCATCTAGTTCGGCCTGTGAAAGGGAGAGGAGGGAGCACTCCTCCAGGTATTTTGAGATTGTGTCTAAGGGGGTCGGATTTTGGCCCAGAGGATGTAGGTTATACAGTTGAGAGTAGTAGTCAGCAAATTCTTGTGCTATTTCTTTTTCGTCATATGTGATTTTCCCTGATTTTGTGCGGATTTTGGATATTTGTGACTTTACCCGTATGCCTCTAAGTTTCGAGGCTAAAAGCTGATCGGCTTTGTTTCCTTTATCAAAGAATTTTTGTTTTGTTTGTCCATCTTAGGGCCCTTTCTACTTCCTCTAATTGTGTTTGTTTGAGAGCTGCTCGCGTTTGGTTTAATTGCTTTAGTATTTTTTTGGATGCTGTTGTTTTGGGTTGCTGCTCTAGGTGTTTGATTTTATCTGTTAGTTCAGTTTGGAGTTTAGCTTTTTGTTTTTTCTTATAGGCCGATATCGAGATTAATTCTCCTCTAATTGAGGCCTTGTGTGCCTCCCAAAGCATAGCCGGGGCCGAGACCGTACCTGCGTTTATCTGGAAAAAGGAGGAGAGTTTGCGTCTTATATTTGTCTCTGTCTCTGGGCAGTTGAGTTTTGAATCATTCAACTTCCATTTGTAGGGATTGTTTTTGACAAAGGGTAGGGTGAGGGTGAGTTCCACTGGTGCGTGGTCAGACCAGGTAATTGGGCCGATAATGGAGTGGGAGGAAGCCTGGAGTATGTTGTTGGTACCCAGAAAATAGTCTAACCTCGAGTAGGACTGATGAGGGGCGGAGAAGAAGGTGTAATCCCTTTGAATAGAAAAAAGGGAAATAGTGCGCAATCAAATTTTAAACGTGACGTGATAAGTGAGAATATATGAAATAAATAACTTAACCTAAGATTGAGCGTCTGCAGCTGTGATGGAAGATGGGGGGGCTCAGGAACCCCCTGGAACTAACAAATGGATACAAAAAAGAGAGACACAGCGCACAACGCTCATAGTGCATTATAAAATATTATTGACATGAATAATAAATGGTGAGTAATGTGCGTACATCAAATAAATTAATATCAAGCAGTTTCGGGATATTTTACCCAACGCCTCCGGAGACCAGGATGTAAGTCTTTGCAGGGGTGATACTGCTGTCCTCGATGGTGCAGGGTCCTATTGAAATGTGTGCACAACCTCTGCTTGATCTTGCTCCCCTGAGCACAGGCAGGCTGGGAGCTGCTGATTCCTGCAGTGTTTCAGCAGGGCAGTTTTAGACATCAGCTGTGCGCCAACACTCTCCTCCGTGTGAATCACTTCCTGGATCGTGACGTCACCGCAGGGATTCGGCGCCGCTCAGCAACAGTCAAAATCGCGCAGTAGGGTGCCAGTATGGGGCTAGAGCACTAGTACAAGCTTGTCCTACGCGTTTCGAAACGGAACATTTCTTCTTCAGGGACTAATATTAAGTGGATTTCGGGTAAAAGCTATATATCCCGCAATCGTGTCTCATTGGTTAATCCCTTAATCCTATTGTCCAATAGGGAACCAACGGGGGCGGGATTAGAGTCCCGAAAGACATACGTCACTACCAAAGGTTAACATATGCAAAAAAACTTTGAACAAACTTTAATAACAAAAACAATGTTAACCAAGACGCAAATGATGGGCTAGAATAAAGAAAAAAGTGTTAAAAACATGTCATATACACACACAATCAATAAAATCATTGCCCTATGGACCTGAATGACAAATGGTGAAATATAAGGTATATAAAAAAACATAGATGTGTTCAAGAAGGGTCTAAAACATATTGAGCAGCAGAATAAAAGTTAAAAATGATCAGGCCAAAGATTTAACATCTAAATTCTTGGAGAGGGGATACCGTCTGGAGAAATTAAAAGGGGACCTGGAGAAAATAAGAAAAATAGAAAGGAAATCCATGTTAACAAAAAAAGATAAAAACAGTAAAAAATCCATAGAAGAGGGCAAGTGCAATGTATCTTTCATTACAAATTTTAATTCAATGACAGGGAGGATCGAGAAAATTATACAAAAACACTGGTCAATCCTTTCAAATGATCCGTTTTTGGGCACCCACCTTTCGAAATTCCCAAAATTTATTTACAGAAAGGCTAAAAATCTAAAGAATACGCTATCCCCTAGCGATATCAAATTAAAAGAACAACACAGTGGGGAAAGGCAATGGTTGAGTATCAAACCAACTGGGAATTTCAAATGTGGGAGATGCTCTGTTTGCAAACATATGCATCCAGATAAAAAAAAACTTTTAAGTGTCCAAACGGTGATATTATTAATATTAATGATTTTATTCTTTGTAACACTGACCATGTAGTTTATTTATTAGAATGTCCCTGTGGTCTTTTTTATGTGGGACGCACGAAGCGTGCTTTGAAAGTACGCATTTTAGAACATTTGCGAAACATAAAACTGGGGTTCATGAAACACAGTCTCTCTAAACACTATGCAACATGACATAACAGTGATCCCTCAACCCTCCTTTTTAAAGGTATTAAACATATTCCAAAAAATAGGAGAGGGGGGGACAGGAATAAGGAACTATCCAGGCAAGAAGCCTTCTGGATACATAAACTAAACACCTTGTATCCAGGAGGTTTAAATGAAGACATAGATATTTGGTCTCTATATTAATCATTTTATTAGCAAACTCTTTTTAATTATTTAATAACATAAATTATATAAACATATTATGTCCTTTTAGTG
>WSYH01010002.1:12500-24354 GCA_036426205.1 Ascaphus truei | reverse complement strand
ACTGACGCACGCACACACTGACTGAGGCACACACTGACTGTGTGTGCGTCAGTCAGTCTGTGTGTGTTTGTGTTTCTGCCTCAGACTCACTGACGCGCGAGCAAACACACAGTGACTGACGCACACACGCTACATGAAGCTGTAAAGGAGGGAGGGAGGGGGGGGACTGGATTGATGTGAATGGGGGACAAACAGAGAGAGGGGGAGGAGAGAGAGGAACGGGAACATTACATCCCGGGCAACGCCGGGTCTCTCAGCTAGTACATTATATACAAGACATTGCATGCACAGTTTAACATATTTTATCTTTTAGGCGTATGTAACCGTTACAGACCAGATTAAAATGCGAGACAGCCTTAGTTGGGAAAGAACTTAGACTGGTGGTGGCTGTGAGAGTCTCCGGTAGACTGTTCCAGTTTTGGGGTGCACAGTAAGAGAAGGAGGAGTGGCCGGATACTTTGCTGAACCTTGGAACCATGAACAGTCTTTTAGAGTCAGATCTCAGATGATAAGTGCTGCATGTGGTAGGGGTGAGGAGCTTGTTCAGATAGGTGGGTAGCTTGCACAGAAAGTATTTGAAGGAAAGATGAACTTTGCGCCTAGACACGAGTGACGGCCAATCTAGTTGTTTGAGCATTTCGCAGTGATGTGTGTTGTAGTTACATTGGAGGACAAAGAGTCACATTGAATTGTAGAGGGTTTCTAGTTTGCTAAGGTGAGTTTCGGGTGCTGAGCCGTACACAATGTCCCCACAGTCTATAATTGACATTAGCATCTGCTGTGTGATGTGTTTTCTGACCAGCGGCTTAGGGAGGATTTGTTCTTATAAAGGTACACCTAGTTTGGCACAGGTTTTAGATATGAGGGTATCAATGTGCAACCCAAATGTTAAATGGGAGTCAAACCATATGCCCAGATATTTTAAACTAGTAACGGGTTAGGATGGTGTTAGCGTTGGTTCTGATCTGAAGCTCTGTCATTAGAAGCTTTAGAAATTTTGCCTTGGTCCCAAATACCATGTTACAGTCTTGTCAGTGTTTAAAAACAGATTGTTTTGCGAAAATCCCATTTTCAAGTTTAAAAAATAATCTGATTGAAGTATGTGTTCAAGGTCTGGGAGGCTAGGGCTGTGTGCATATAAGGCTGCGTCCCCGCTAGCGCTGAGCGGCCGGCGCTTGGCGAGGTGACTTGCATATATATATATATGCAAGTCTCCGCTCACGCGATGTATGCGCGGGCACACACGCTCACCGGCGCTGGGATAAACACATTTTTTAAACTTCCTAGCGCTCAGCTTCCCCTGCAGCGTCCCCCCCACCCCCTCGCGAGCGCTTGCGAAAATTTTAAAGGACACCCGGCGCTCATGCTTGGATAGCTCTCCGTGTCACCCGCATACATGTGTATCGAGGCGCCCTTTCAAGCTGTAGGAAGATAATTGATAAACACTGAGAAGAGTTGGGGCCCCAGAACAGAGCCTTGCGGGACACCCGGGTACCAAGCTAACACACCCACATGCCACTGCTCATAGTACCCGGGTACCCACCTAACACACCCACATGCCACTGCTCATAGTACCCGGGTACCCACCTAACACACCCACATGCCACTGCTCACAGTACTCAGATACCCACCTAACACACCCACATGCCACTGCTCACAGTACTCAGGTACCCACCTAACACACCCACATGCCACTGCTCATAGTACTCAGGTACCCACCTAACACACCCACATGCCACTGCTCACAGTACTCAGGTACCCACCTAACACATCGACATGCCACTGCTCACAGTACTCAGGTACCCACCTAACACACCCACATGCCACTGCTCATAGTACTCAGGTACCCACCTAACACACCCACATGCCACTGCTCACAGTACTCAGGTACCCACCTAACACCCACATGCCACTGCTCACAGTACTCAGGTACCCACCTAACACATCGACATGCCACTGCTCACAGTACTCAGGTACCCACCTAACACATCGACATGCCACTGCTCACAGTACTCAGGTACCCACCTAACACACCCACATGCCACTGTCATAACTCCAGGTACCAACCCACCTAACACACCCACGGCCACTGCTCACAGTACTCAGTACCCACCTAACACACCCACATGCCACTGCTCACAGTACTCAGGTCACCTAACCACATCGACATGCCACTGCTCATAGTACTCAGGTACCCACCTAACACACCCACATGCCCACTGCTCATAGTACTCAGGTACCCACCTAACCACCCACCTGCCACTGCTCACAGTACTCAGGTACCCACCTAACACCCACAGCCCTGCTCACAGTACTCAGTACCCACCTAACACACCCACATGCCACTGCTCACAGTACTCAGGTACCCCCTAACACACCCACATGCCACTGCTCACAGTACTCGTACCACCACCTAACACACCCACATCCACTGCTCACAGTACTCAGGTCCCCACCTAACACATCACATGCCACTGCTCACAGTACTCAGGTACCCACCTAACACATCGACATGCTCCACTGCTCACAGTACTCAGGTACCCCCTAACACACCCACCTCCACTGCCCAGTACTCGAGTACGGCATACCCCGCTTTAAGTACACTCACTTTAGTACACTCGCGGGTAAGTACATATCGCTCAATAGGCAAACGGCAAGCTCACGCATGCGCCTGTCGCACGTCCTGAACAGCAATACCGGCTGCCTACCTGTACCGAAGCTGTGTGCAAGCGGGGAGCTATAGAGCCTGTTACACATGCCTTATTTACATCAGTTATGCACGTATATGACGATTGCAGTACAGTACATGCATCGATAAGTGGGGGAAAAGGCAGTGCTTCACTTTTTTTTTTTTCAACTTATATTTTTATTTTGTGCATTACATAATATGCATACAGTGAAAAGGCTCGTGAAAACAAACATTATCAGCTTACTGCATGTGTCATTCAACTTTGCAATCGGGTATAGGGTTATGGACAGACGGGGTAGACGGACAGACAGACTGGGGGGGGGGGATCTCCGGCCAGGAGTCGGAGAGGGGAGACAAACAAAAAGAGGGGAAGACGAAAGAGAGAGAGGGGGGGGGGGGGGTCTCCTTCCATGGATCTGCCTCCGCCTCCCTCATGCTGTTCCATCTGCGTCTAAGGACTTTATGCATACCCCGTAGGACCTCTGACTCCTGACTGGTTTGTCTCTCTCATTTTCTATAGGTCCCTTCTGGGCAGCGGGTATTTGGATTGGGGGGGGGGGAGTGGGGGAGGAGGGGAAGGGGGGGGGGGGATGATACGTATGCTAAAGTGTGATGTGGGCTCCGTCATTAAGCACTCTCTCATGGGAGAACGTATTCGTCTCTATTAAGGCCAAATTGAGGTCCTCTCCACTCCCTGGATTTCTTTTCGGGCTAGCCATGGAGCCCATACTTTTTCAAAATTTTCGCCAGTGTCATTGACCAAGCTTGTCAGCATCTCCATCTGGCATACCGTCCAAATTCTATGTCTAATGTTTGGAATTGAGGGAATTGCGTTTTGTTTCCAGCGTGCTGCGGTCTCTCCCCTCATCGCCATAGCAACGTGGGCTATCAACTTATTTTCTCCTTTAGTAAACCCGGTTGCTGGCCTGTTCAGGAGGAACAGCCATGGGTCTAATGGGACAGGTTTACCTGTAATAATGTTCAACCAGACTGGAACGATTTTGGGGCAGGACCACAGCATGTGCAACAAATCTGCCTGCTGTCCACATTGTCTTGGACACAATGGGGAGTAACTAGGCAGGAATTTAGCTAATTTTGTGGGAGTGTGGTACCAGCGCATCATTACCTTATATGCGTTCTCCCTTAAGGTCGTGCACTTTGAGCTTTTGGAGGTTGCCGTAACTATTTTTGTCCAGTCCTCTACCTCCAACTCCTCTCCTAGGTCTGTTTCCCATTGAGTCATGTATCTGGTTTTGCTCTTTACTGTCGTGCTAGAACCGGTCACTTCTTTGTACATCTGCGATGTGAGTCTCACCGTGGATGTCCCTGATCGACAGAGCTTTTCGAAATTTGTCATAGGGGATTTTGGCTGAACTTTTTGGTAGAACGCCCTGATCTGGAGGTACCTAAAGATCTCGGCGTTCGGGATATGGAAGTCTGATTTGACTATTTCGAAGATTTTTATTCCTTGTCTCCCCTCCAGATCGATCAATCGCTTTATGTTGTTTTGTTTCCAGATAGCGAAATCTGTGCTGGACTGGCCTGGAGCAAAGAGGGGGTTATTCCAGATTGGTGTCATGCCCGATGCCCTGCTAGTCAGGCCACATTTGAGCCTTGTGCCCTCCCAGATTGACAGCGAGTTGGTCATTGAGGATAGCGGCAGTTTGGTGCTATTGCGCACCTTTTTAGGGTACCAAATTAGGTGCTCTAGTTCCATTGGGGAGCACGCCTCTCGTTCTAACGCGACCCACCTTTTAGAGTCGGGGTTAGTGTGCCATTGCACAATTTGACATAATTGGGCCGCTCGATAGTATGATAACAAACAAGGTACTGCTAGCCCTCCCGCCCCCGTTTGTGTGCGCATTATCTGTTTGCTCACTCTCGCCTTTTTACCTCCCCAGATGAACTTATCTATCTCGGTTTGGAGGGAGAGAGTTTCCTTCAAACTTAACGGCACTGGGAGCGTTTGAAAAAGATACAGAAGGCGAGGGAGCAAGTTCATTTTTACGCAGTGGATTTTGCCAATCCATGAAATTTTATTTTTGGCCCACCTGTGGAGATCCTCTCTCAGGGTCCGTATCAGCCGCGGGTAGTTAGCTGGGCCGATCAAATTATATGTCCGCGTGATATTGACCCCCAAATATTTAATTTGCTGTTTTTGCCAGCGGAAATTGAAGTTAAGGGCAAGTAATTTTTCTACGTGTTCAGGGAGGTTTACGTTGATAGCCTCCGACTTGTTCTGGTTGATCTTGAACCCGGAGACCCTATTGAAGCGTCCCAGCAAATCAAACAGGTTCGGCAGGGAGGTGAGGGGCCTGGATATTGTCAGGAATACATCATCCGCATAGAGTGCCACCTTATGCGTCTGGTTTCCGATGGCAATACCTGAGATGTCTTTGCTGTCTCTGATCTGGGCCGCCAGCGGCTCCATACATAGTGCAAAGAGGAGGGGGGAGAGCGGGCAACCCTGTCGCGTACCGCTCTTAATTTGGAAGGGTTCTGAAGCGAATCCCTGATGGGTGACCCTAGCCGACGGGGTCGAATATAGCGCGAAAATGGCTTTGGTTAATTTGTCCCCCATTCCGAACGCTCCAAGCGTGGCCTCCAAGTATGGCCAGTCTATCCTATCGAACGCTTTTTCCGCATCCAGACTGAGCGCCATAACTGGTATATCTTTGTAATTGGCTATTTCTATCAGATCAATAATCCGTCGGGTGTTATCTGCCGACCCTGGATAAACCCGACTTGATCTGGGTGCACCAGTCTGGGTAGGATAAGACTCAATCTATTGGCCAACAGTTTAGAGTAGATTTTGATGTCCGAATTAATTAGGGATATAGGTCTGTAACTTTTACAGTCCTGTGGGTCTTTCCCTGTTTTGTGGATTACTGAGATGGACGCTTGGAGCATTTGGCTAGGGAACTGGGACCCGTTCAGCACTTGGTTGAACATGCGAACATGCGGAGTAAATAGGGGGCTAGTTGTTTTCTAAAATTTTTATAGTAAAGGTTCGAGTACCCGTCGGGGCCCGGGGCTTTAGAGGGTTTCAGGTTTTTCAAAACCTCCGATAGTTCCTCCATTGTGAAATCTCTACCCATCACCTCTCTGTCCCCCCCGCTCAAGCAGGGCACATTTGAGTTTGCTAGGAAATTCACCAGGGCCTCCTTGCTCGCTGGGGATCTAGTTACTTTATCCCCGTCGTATAGTTTTGCATAGAAGTCCTTGAATTCCCTTACAATTTGCTTGGGGTTGGCGGTTATTTCCCCTGATTCTCGCCGTAGCGCTTGGATATTATAATTACGTGATTTGGAGTTAATCATATTGGCTAGTAAGGTATCTGGTTTGTTTGCCTTCTCGAAATATCTTCTCTTTGACCAACTTAACGCTTTCTCAGCCTGGGAAGTGAGCAGAAGGTTTAGTTTGATCTGGGTATCTTTAATTTGTTGCAAGGTCGCAGCATTGGGTAACCTTCTATGTTGTTCCCATAGCTGCTTTAGTTCTGCTTGCACCTTATTAATTTTTGCGTTGCGCTCCTTTTTCTTGCGGGCTCCCATACTAATCAAAACCCCCCTCAGTGTTGCTTTATGTGCCTCCCAGAGGGTTATATGTGAGTCAACGCTATCTTTATTTTCACTAAAGAAGTATTTAATCTCCTCTTTAATCTTTCTCTCGAGGTCTGGGATCTTTAGCAGGGAGTCGTTTAGTTTCCAATTTGCTCTCGGCCTTTCCAGCCCTATCTGCGTGCACCTTAGCTCGATCGGTGCGTGGTCCGACCATGAAATATCATGGATCTCCGTATGGGTGACCGCGGAGACCAGTCTACTAGACACAAAGAAGTAATCGATTCTGCTAAACGAGTCGTGTGGGTGTGAATAGAAGGTATAGACTTTTTCTAATGGGTGGGTTTCTCTCCATGCGTCCAAAAGCTGGAGGTCTTTTAACTCTTGCTCTAGCGCGGAAGAGCCGGGGTTAGCCTTATGTTTGTGAGGCCTAGAGCGATCTAGGGTTGTGTTCATAGCCACGTTGAAGTCCCCTCCTAGGATTAGGACTCCTTCCCTAAAAAAAATTATGACGCCGAATGTCTTCTTAAAGAATTCAGCCTCGTAGGTATTTGGGGCATACAATGTGGCTATTGTTATGGGTAGTGTGTTGATGGATCCTACGAGCATCAGAAACCTACCCTCTTGATCTTTCTTTACTTTATCTACTATTAGGCCTACCCTGTTGTGAACTAAGATTGCTACGCCTCGCTTCTTTTCTAGGGCGGAGGATAGGAATACTTGGTTATATTGTTTATCAAAGTATTTGGGAGCACTAGTGGTACTGAAGTGTGTTTCCTGGAGTAGGATGAAATCTGCCCCCTTTTTTTTGTAATCAGTGAGAGCTATCTTTCGTTTACATGGGGAGTTTAGTCCCTTAGTGTTGTGGGATATAAATGTTAGAGGCATGTTGATGCGGGGTACTGACCTTGTGTCCTTAATGTTGCTCTTGGGTGCATCGAGCCGCTACGGTGCTGCTTCTGTTCCTCTGCAGTACTCAGCATTGTGCGGAGCTTCGGCGGTGAACCACATATGGAGGAGACAGTTTGGGGGGGGGGGGGGGGGGACACAGTAGGTACATGGGAAACATGAGGGTCGGAAAAAAACACATTTAAAACACATAGTAACTTGGGAGAGTGGTCAGCGGCATAGTACCGCTTTCTCTCCCTTGCCTGTGGGTCGGTGGATCTCTGAAACACGCCCTCCAACTCCCTCCTTCTCCAGGGGGCCATGTCTCTCCACCTCTTCCCCAGGACTTTCTCAGGTTCTAGGGCAATTGCCCCAGCCCGAGGATAGACACACACGGCGACTGTAGGACCGCCGTCCCATCCGACTAACTATTAACTTTATTAATTCTAGAATAATTAACCTCTGGTGTTAGAACAAACCCATAACTGGGCATATAATCATAACTTTCCGCAACTTGCCCTGCTTTCCTCTGTAGTTCTCGATGCCTCCCCTATTGCCTGTTGAGCTCAAGCCATCTACTATATCCTGTCGAACTACTTCTTTCCCCTTTAGCTCCCGGCTTAGGATTAGCGCTGATTAGCTCCCCTTACTTTAATTGCCCCCCCCCAGAGGCACCAGTCCGTCAGGGTCCACCCCTGAGTCTCCCCCTCTCCTCCCTCCTAGCGTTGCTGTTACGCCCTTTACAAGTTTCTACTCTGGCACCGCCACTGCCTATCATACTGGGGTTACCTAATTAGCCTTTGTTTCTGTGGGCACTCCAACCTTTACCCCTCTCTCTTCTTGCTCCCTTTACTCCCTCCTCCTCCTCCTCCTCTTAGGGGGCCCCTACCTTATTCTCCTGCTGCCCTCCGCTCTAGCTCTCTGCTGTATCTCGCTGGGCTTTGTAACCTATATTCCCTGTGGCGTTTAGCTAATGTGTGGTGTTTGGTGCATTGTAGCAGTCCGCACTGTCTCCCCGGCGCTTTGTGGTGCTGGGATGCTGGGCCGCTTCCGGGATCTCGAACTTGTTCCCTCCCCTTCCGGCTTGTTCCGCCTGTCGCCATCTTGTATGTGGCGCCTCGATCCCGCACCTCTCGCGTGAAGTGCCGCCTCCTTCCTGCTGACGTCGTCTGCTGCCGCCCCTTCTCAGTTGGTCTCCGGAGCCGATCCAAGATGGCCGCTATTCTGCTGCCGCCGTCAAGGGTACAGGTAAGTGGTGCAGCGGTGTTGCGCGGGATTAGGACTTTGGCTCTGCTAGGTGATGGTGAGAGAGTCAGGGGGGGGGGGGGTGCTGTGCAACCGTCCGGGGGCTCCTGGTGGGGATTACCTGGGCATCTTAAGCGAACGAAGAGGAAGGGCCAACTTTAACTGTGGGGGAAACACTGTCTCCTCGTTTGCTCAATTACCGTGGGCTGCGGGTCTGATTGTGCTTCTTGGGTCTTCCTGCCTCCCGCCATGTTGGTTCCAGGGCTGCTCTGTTTCCCGCCACTTCCTCTGTAATTTTATCTTGCAAGCCCAGCTTTGTAAGGAAGGAACCGCCATCTTCAGCTTTTTTTATTGTAGTGGATGCCCCATTTCTGGACACCAGGAGCCCGAAAGGGAAGATCCAGCGGTATTTAACCCCTTCATCTCTGAGGATCTTCGTGATCGGGGTAAGTTGCTTTCTTTTCAGCAACGTGGTGGGGGAAATGTCCTGGAAAACTTGGATCTTGTGAGATTCAAAGGACGGGTTATTGCGGGTCATCTGGGCAAACAGTTCTTTTATTCGGAAGAAGTGGAAGCGGGCGATGATATCCCGCGGGGGGTCTCCCTGTTGCGGTCTGGACCTCAGGGCCCTGTGGCAGCGATCCAACTGCAGCTCCTGGGACGTTTTGTCCGGCATCAGCTGGGTCAGCCACCGGGCCATGAAATCCTCCGGGTCGGTCTCCTCTTCTGGGACTCCCCTTATCCTCATGTTGTTTCGCCGCTCCCGATTTTCGGAGTCCTCCTGTTTGTCCAGTATGTCCTGAATAGTGTCTTTCACTTGGGCCATTTGCTTGTCCGTCCTTTGGAGTGCTTTCACCGTAGTGTCCAGCTTCCTTTCCAAGGCGTCGGTTCTGGACCCGATGGTACTTATATCAGCCCTTAGGGACGCCACTTCAGCTTGCAGGCATCTCTTTATGTCCGCGCAGAATTCCTGCATATCACGTCTCCGCATGATTCTGTTGCCATTATCATTTTCCCCCTCTCCCTCCGATTCGGAGCCGCTTAGCGGGAGGCCCTCTTGACTGCGGGCGCGTGGCTGATCCCCTTTACTGTAGTAGTCTGTCATTACTGTGGAGGGGCGCTTTGATCGGGTTCCCTTAGACATCCTGGGGGTATCTGCGGGCTATGTGGGCAGTTTTTGTCAGAATTAGTGAGGTTTTAGCGCATTTATTGAGTTTTTAGTGCCGGCTGGGAACGGAGCTGAAGGTTCAAGCAGCCATTCAGTCCGCTGTCGCGCATGCGCCCCGCAGTACTTCACTTTAAGTACATTTTCGCTTTACATACATGCTCCAGTCCCATTTCGTACGTTAATGCGGGGTATGCCTGTACCCACCTAACACATCGACATGCCGCTGCTCACTGTACTCAGGTACCCACCTAACACCCACATGCCGCTGCTCACTGTACCCAGGTACCCACCTAACACCCACATGCCACTGCTCACAGTACCCGGGTACCAACCTACTGTAATACCCTGACTTATTAAACTTTAATTTCAGGGCAAACGAAAGCTGATCATGAACCCCGTGAAGTAAATAATAATAACTTTTTCATATAGCACCTTTCTCCCAATGGGAATTCTTACAGACACCACCCCTGCCCCGTGGAGCTTACAATCTATGATGTTGGTGCCTGAGGCACAGGGAGATAAAGTGACTTGCCCAAGGTCACAAGGAGCCGACACCGGGAATTGAACCAGATGCAAACTCTGTTTTGTTGTTCACAGAGTGAGTGTCTTTATCCACTGGGCCGCTCCTTCTCCCAAATCACATTGAAGAGAACACGCGGCTCTTCAAGTTGCTTCTCACTTCTATGGCTGTGAATCTCACATGTTGGTCAGGCAGAGTTGAAGTTCTTCTCTTGACCATACAGAATATGGCAGCTCTGTTTGTCCGGCCACCGGCCCCTGACTGCCTCTTCTTCTCCTCTCCTGCAAGTCCTCGTCCTGCTGCTGCTGCTCTTCCTGAGGAGGAGGAGGAAGGTGGTGAAGGAGCCTCGGCTTCTGCCGGAGGATGACACCAGGGACAATATCTTCTACTATGGCGACTATTTTATTCGGAGTCCGATTTACTGGGGACAGCGTGGGAAACCCGCACCTTCAGCATGTTTGGGGTGTAAAAGTTTGTCTGTATACAGCACAGAGGAGACACTGATTCCATGGAAGGGGTTAATTTCCAATAGATCCATTTCCTGAGAGCGGACATTGCATATTTCCCGCCCCCGAGCCGTCCGGAGCAGCTCCTGATGGGAAACTGCTTCTTAATGGATTCTTTGCTTCATTAAAAGCAGAAATTGCCCCTGAACGAGCTGACGTCCCTGACAGAAGCATTAGGCTGTCTCCTGAGCGGCTGCCGCTGCTTATCTTTAACCTCTGACTCCCCATGAAGTACATGGGAGTTTGGCTCTGCTTCAGACCCATTCCATCACTGCAGGAGTTGGGTTACCCTCTGCTAACGATGTAAGCACTGGTCTCTTATGTGGCCCTGGCCTCTTTAGCGAGTGATAAACTCGTATTAACCTTTGCTAAATGCTTCCTTGTGTAGATTTTATTTATTTATAAGATATTTTACCAGGAAGTAATACGTTGAGAGTTACCGCTCGTTTTCAGGATTTGCTGCTGAATCCCGTTTCTCCTCCGCAGAACCCGCACGCTGCCTCCTACTTCCCTCACGGACAACATGTGACCGGCCTGGGTCTGTACACCTCGTACGAACCGGGTGCCCCCCCTGTGGGGCAGCGCGGGCGCAGTACTGAGGCTATCAGTCCTAGCCGAGCTTGTCCCGCGGTTTGCGGAGGGGAACCAGGATTGCGAGAGCAGCGACACGTTCTCCGCTTGGAGACCCGGATATCGGCAGCCGCAGCGCCGCTTACCAGCAATTACTACAAGGGATCCCATACTGAACGGATCTGTCCGGGACCAGGGATCCCATACTGAACGGATCTGTCCGGGACCAGGGATCCCATACTGAACAGATCTGTCCGGGACCTGGGATCCGATACTGAACGGATCTGTCCGGGACCAGGGATCCCATACTGATCGGATCTGTCCGGGACCAGGGATCCCATACTGAATGGATCTGTCCGGGACCAGGGATCCCATACTGAACGGATCTGTCCGGGACCAGGGATCCCATACTGAACGGATCTGTCCTGAATTTGGCTCCACAATGGTAGGTCCAGACTCGGGATAACGGCGCCCACAGGTGCTTCTCTCCAGCTCATTAACGGCAGGATTAGCGAGGAGACCAACGCCAATCCTGTGCCAATAAATCAGATTGATCTCTATTCAGATTGTGTGGTCTGATCACCCACACTGTCACTATATACACTTCACTTGCTCTGGACAAGAAGGCATGTATGACCTTTACCAACATCTAATCCACTAACTATAGTGACAGTATCAGAGTTATAGTGGCAGTATCAGAGTTATAGT
>WSYH01010002.1:0-10000 GCA_036426205.1 Ascaphus truei | reverse complement strand
TGAGTAAGTTAGATTGCCCCCCTCCCCCCATAAGTGAGACTGCCCCAGTGGGTGAGTCTATCCCCAGGGACTGATTGAGACTGTCCACCCCCTCTTCCCCCCAGTGAGAGAGACTGCCCCCCACCCCCCCAGTGATATAGTTAGATTGCACCCCCCTCCCCCCCACACTGAGGGAGACTGCCCCCGGGGGTGGGTGTGCCCCCGGGGCCTCGGAGACGGCCCCCCCCCCCTCACCACCACCAATGAGAGAGACTGCCCCACTCCCCCAGTCAGTGAGTTACCTGGCAGTGATCTGTGGTGCCACCCACTCTTGGTAGATGTAGGAGGTGCCCCAGTCACACCCGGGACAGAGAGAGGGACAGGCAGACCCGGAGCAGGACACTTGAGTGACCCCTCACACTTTCCAGAGTTCCCCATGGGGAAGAAGATCAGTGCCCCGAGTGTGGGGCTCCTGTGTCTGCTCTTACAGGTCAGTACTGCCCCCTCCAAACAACTGCCCCTGTCCCTCCGTGCAACAGCTGTCCTGATTCTCCCCCCCCCCCCCTAAAAAAATTACTCTGTTTCCAACTTCCCCTACCCTGTCCCCTCCTCCCCACCCCAACAACTGCCCCTGCCCTGACCCCCTCTCTATCCCCCCTGTGTGCTCATGTCACTGTGTGCAGCTCCCCACTATATGACATGTGACAGTGGGGTGAATGTGGCAGGCCTGGGGCACACACAGGCACAGTTAGGGCTGCTTGTCACTGCTGCACCTTGTACTCTGGGGACAGCTGTGTCAGTGTCAGTGGTGTAATGAGTGAGCTGGTGCTCTGTGTACATGGGGCCAGTGTTAGATTAGAGATGTTGGGGGTGGCACATGCTCTCTGTGGGGTCCCCTCACGGCTCTGTTCCTCTATGGCAGGTCACAGGAGGGTTGGCAGAGTGGGTACAATGCCGCCCCGGCTTCACTGAGGACAGATACACCTTCTCCGTGCCCGGGACCCTGGAGGCGGGCACCGTGCTGGGCAAAGGTAAGATGCACTACAATAAGCAGAGACGCGCCAATGCTGCAGCCAATAGGACACATTATTTACTACATTACTATGTGTTTTTGTATATATTTTTCTTCTCCCTCGTGACCGGGACATTTAAACTTGCAGGAGATTCCGGCACCCCATACTACGGCCTGTACCTCGGGAAACGGGTCCCCGGACCTGAAATTATTGCAGTTCAGCACTGGAGACCCCCGCTTCAGTCCTATGTACTACTACTAATAAAAACACGATCTGCTGTAAGGCCACGTCCCTGCTGGCTACTGCAGCGCCCGCTGTGGCGGACGCTGCAGGGACAAGAGCTCTCCCCTCAATAGGCCCGCTGCGAGGGGGGGGGGGCATTAACCCATTAACCCCTTCAGTAGACAATAGTAATCCCACTAGGGGGGTTACACTTGAAAACCTTCAATGCTGCAGCAGGATGTACTGAGAGTCTGTGCTGATGATTCCTCTTCTTGTCTTTGCAGTGAGCTTTGACAGGTGTACGGAGCAGAAGACCACACACTATGTGTCTGAGGACCCAGGTTTCGAGGTCCAAGTGGATGGCATAGTCTTGGCAAAGCATCAGATAAAGCTGCCGGCCTCAAAATGAGCTCATTGTTTACACTCGGTAAGCTGGAACTCCGACTGGACATTCTTCACGGTTGTTGCCCGCAGAGTAAAAAGCACCACCCACAAAAAGCTAGGTACTGGCCAGCCCACCTTGACGGTGAATCTTTATTAACAAGTTACCAGTAAAGATACACCCTGGGAATGGTGTGAGAACAGTTGCCTATGGCTGCTGTCGGCGTGGGATGGCATTTGGAGACATGTCCCAAGTAAAGTTCCTGATCCAGAGATTGAGCCGGCTGCACCAATCCTTATTTTTTATTGTACTCGCGGATAAGTCCTTTTGTAACCGCCCTTTTGGGCTTTATAAGCGGATAACTGTTGGGCCCACACCGTAATGCCACCTTCCTCATCCACATTGTGCTTGGTCTAGAACCGAATCTGGCTCTGTCCATTTCTCTGCCCAGTGATGTCAATAATGGTGATATATATATATATATATATATATATATATAAAGAGGAAAAAAGGTTCTGGAAGTCAGGTCCTGGGAGTAGACACAGGAGTGGGACCTCACTGTACATAGTGTATCTAATAGTTCAGAAAAAAGATAGTATAAAGGTAGCCGCCCGGGTCACCCAAGTGGAGGTTTGCAATGACCAACACTCGTTATCCAAAAGGCCCATAGTGGGGGCACCAGTAACCCAAAATGGGACTATAACCCGGGGAGAGAGCACAGCTTGTTACAGGGTTCACCAAGATGGGAGCATATCAATGGCTATAGAGCAGGGGTGCACAATGTGTGTGTGTGTGTTGGTGTGTGTTGTAATATATATATATACTATATCTATATACTATATATATATCAAAAAGAAAGTAGCGCCATGTCCGTACAATGATAATAACATTATCGGATTTATTAATAACCAATAGTCTCAGGAACAATGCGCAAACCTAGTGTGTTTAAAAGCAATATTGACAAAAATAAAATGAAATGGTTAGCAGCAATATGCAAGTGACTATATGAGGAACTTGTGACAGCACGAGGAGGCAATTGATGGTAAGGATGGAAGTACCACCACTGAGCATATAAGTAAGTGTAACAATGGACACAACCTCCCACCGGAGGTAGTAGGAGACGATTGCAATGCACCGTCCGTAGAAAAAACAGCTAGGAATGCTGAGATTGGGTGACTGGAAAAGTTTATTGAGGTTAATTGGTAAAGTCTGTGGCGGATCTCTGACGCGTTTCATAAGCCCAAGCGGGCCTTTGTCAAGAAGTGATCCGCCAGTGAACAGATAGCCCTAATATGGAGTGTCAGATCCAAAACACCTGTGGAATCTAATCACCACATGATGATCAGCAGGTATCAGGAGTGACATCACCATATAAGGAAACACACATACATAAACAAATAAAATAACCAGGTTAATATATAACATACTCGATAAATATGTACTATTTCAAATAAACATACATATAACAGAAACATGAATCAGGTAATAGTAGGCTTCATGTGCTGTGATTGCAGCAACCATGTCCTCGACATCCTGGTCCACATATTCCAGTCCATATTCACGGCACTTGTCTTTTAGCTGATTTCTAGTTTTAAGTAATAGGCACTCTCCGCTTCACTCATGGTCCTGGGTCGCAGCAGGTGAGACAACTTGCGTTACTTGTTGCACTAATGTGTGTTCAATATCTTTAGACCCAGGAACTCGCAATTACCATCGAGTCCCCACTAGATCACAGTACCCTGCAGAATACTGTAATCTAGGTCCAGTTCAATCCCGCCGCTGCCACCAGTTAACTTATAACGCCTGTCACGGTGAGATTATGGCAGGCTGTATAAGGTCACATAAATATATATAACAGATTATATATATTTATCACTGGGTCTGAACTGAAGCGAGTCTTAGATATAATAAAGTATATTTATTCCTTTGGATAGGTGAACACACGAATACTACAGTAACAGACAAGAAGTACACTTACTTAGGGGTTGGGGAATGAGAAGTATGATGTAGCATTTCTCTCAGCAATCAGGTAATCATTCAGGGGATATCAGGTAACCATATCAGCAAACGAAGACAAAGGATATAGGGGGGACAGCAGTTTATAAACCTTTTGTCCCTCTATCCTTAACATTAAGTACCTGTGATTGGTTTTCAATTACCTCCAGCCAATCTTTAACGTGGGAACACATTTTAATACATGCCCCCCTGCTAGCTGGCACAGGCGCAGTAGAACTCTGGGGTCTCATTTCTGTAGCCCCACATATGCAAATAGAATGCCAGCCAGTCTACCCATTTGGATCTCTGGCAGGAAAACCTTTGTTTGAAGGTGTTAAATGGGACACTTAAAAACCGCTCTGGTTTGAGCCTTCTCCGCCCTCACATAAACAGGGAGGGTGACAAAACCCTTTAAACAATACTTAAGTCCTAGACATTGGGTCGCCTCTAGGGCCATCTGCTATCCTGGCATGCAAAAGAATTTCCTCTGGGTTCTATCCATACCTTGGGATACAGTATTGAACATAAAACATAAACGTATTAAAATATCCGGTTCCGTTGGGTCCAGCAGGTCCAAACTTCCCAGTTCTCAATGTCGGAACTGAGACACTGTATGGTCCAAAAGGCGATGTGCTACGACCTTCGGGACCGGAGTTACACAAATGCACCTTAAATCATTTTTCATTTTAATACAAAAATCTCCGCTTCAAGAAATCACGGTTTTTCACTAAATCCCCATTGAAAACAACGGGCTTCGCCGCCATAGACCTTCAATGGCAAACCGCCGCCGTTGGTGGCTATGGGAATCCCCGCCATAGACTTTCAACGGGGCGATGCCGCCGTTGAAGTCAATGGGAGTTTTCCGCCGTAGCCGGTCAATGGGGTTTGGCCGCCATTGGAGTCTATGGGAAAAATCCCGAACTTTCAAGAGGGTCCATACTCCGTCGGGTTTGTCCCAGAGGGTCAAGGATGGTTCTGCAGCGATGCCGGAGCAGTGGCTACAGATACCCCAAACCCTGACTCTCTGGACCCTCCGGAACCGGAGTTATGGAATACCAAAATTCAGCTTTTCACACTTAGCCGTTTTCCTGAGCTGGTTCGGCCGCCGCCATTGGAACCTATGGCGCGGCCCGCTCTTATGGGTTCGACCCTTATCGGGGGTCCAGGATACGGGGACCCGGTTGTGGTCGAGTGGGGGGAGGTCTAGGAACTAGGGACAGAAAGAATTTTATTCCTAGGGGCCCTAGAACTGTTTATTCCCACGCCACTTGTCGTTGAACTTGACTTGTAAGTGATCAAAGCTCTCCTATTGAAAATGTATCCGCTTTGCGGTTAAGCGGTTTGGACAGCAGCCAACTTGTTCCTGGAAAGCTCTTTCGAGGGTTTCTCCATTGAAGTCAATGAGCCCATAGACTTTCAATGGAAAACCGCCGCTCTCCCTCTCGGACGCCATCTGCTGGTCTTCTCAGGAACCGGACTCCACAGCAAGATTCTCCATTAAAAAGCATTGAGTCCTAATGGCGGCCTATGGGAACCTGCAAAATGGTGCCTGAAAAGGTGGGAAAATCTACACAAAGGGCTATAATCACTATACAACTATTAACCCTTGTGCTCCCAGATGGATCCCAGTGTGTGTGGGCTGCAGACCAGTTGTTACAATAAAACAGGGGAAACAGGGGAATACACATGTACATGTACATGTCATTACAGGGGTTAAATCACCGTTCTGGGTCTTAGCCCAGTTAACCCTTTGACTCCCGGGTGAGGTCAGGGGATGGCCAAATGGGGTGTAACCCCTTTAATCCCGGGCCACCCCTTTTCTCCCTCTACATTGTTTTGTTTGTCTTTATTTATATAGTGCTATTAATGTACATAGCGCTTCACAGCAGTAATACACGTGGTAATCAAATAAATAACAGATCATGGGAATAAGTGCTTTAGACATAAAAGTAACATTAAGGAAGAAGAGTCCCTGCCCCGTGGAGCTTACAGTCTAATTGGTAGGTAGGGAGAACATACAGAGTGAGTTCTGGTAAGTGCGTCTGCAGGGGGCCAAGCTTTATGTATCATGTGTTCAGAATATCCACAGTGCTATTCATATGCTTCTTTAAGCAAGTGTGTCTTAAGGTGGGTCTTAAAGGTGGATAGAGAGGGTGCTAGTCGGGTACTGAGGGGACGGGCATTCCAGAGGTGTGGGGCAGTCAGTGAAAAGGGTTTAAGGCGGGAGAGGGCTTTAGATACAAAGGGGGTAGAAAGAAGACATCCTTGAGAAGAACGCAAGAGTCTGGATGGTGCATAACGAGAAATTAGGGCTGAGATGTAAGGAGGGGCAGAAGAGTGTAAAGCTTTAAAAGTGAGGAGTCGAATGGAGTGTCACTGTTAGTGAATAGGCCCCTTAGAGAGAGATGGGGAAATTGTGTAGACAATTTTTGTTATACAGAGTGCAGGGGTAAATTTGACTTTAACACCTACTACCTAAAAATAGTTTCCTCTCTTGTTCTAAACAATTCTCTTCCTGTTTTCCCACCCGCAGGAATCTTCCCCTGAGGAACATGCAGGTCTTCTCCCCAAATCTATGTCTGGGCGGAAAAGACAGAAGAGAGACTGGGTTATCCCCCCAAACTCACTGTCTGAGAATGAGAAGGGTCCATTTCCCAAAAACATGGTGCAGGTACGTTAAGTTTCTTGTGAGAACAAAAAGTTTGGGATGGAGGCGCCCCCAATAAAGAGAGCACCAACTAAAACTATAGTGGAGTATATATACTGCACGCTATATATGGGGGAGGGGGGGGTGAAGCATTAATCAATTCATGTGTTAAAGCTGATTCATATCATAAACTGGTTTGACGGGTGTAGTATTACTGCTGGAAAGTGTTTGTTTCACATGGTAGTTCTGATTTGTGTGATACTGTATGTTTTAGGGACCAACATTAGACTTGATTTATAAATTAAATGATCGTGTACAGAAGTTTCAGAACCTCACACGTCTCCGCGTGTACTGTGTAAGCAATACCTCCTGGGGAGTAGAGTTTCACCTAAAGATACAGAATCTTCCATTGAGGGGCAGATTCAATCCAAGATTGCATTTTGGGTAGGAAAAAGTATCATTTTACATTTTTGCTAAATATGTTTAATTTGTTGGTTGGGGAGACTACATGAAATATCTGCTTTATTACTCAGATCAAGTCCAATAAAGACAAGGAGATCAGATTGTTCTACAGCATCACTGGGCAGGGGGCTGATACCCCACCTGTAGGGGTCTTCATCATTGAAAGGGAAACTGGTTGGATGAAGGTGACCAGAACCCTGGACAGAGAAGACATTGCTCAGTATAGTGTAAGTATTTAACCCAATATGAACTGGAAAACGATGTTCAGGATGGGACCACAGTGTGATTACACTGCCCCAACGCTCACATTTTACTGAGGTGTCAATCTGTGTTTTAGCTTTCTTGCCATGCGGTGTCGGCGAATGGACAATCAGCGGAGGACCCCATGGAAATCGTCATTAAAGTCATAGATCAGAATGATAACCAACCACAATTCACAGAGAAGGTCTTCCATGGCTCCGTGGCTGAAGGGTCTCGGCCAGGTGTGTCTTGTTATTGTGTGTTATTGTGTGTTATTGTGTGTTATTTCTTACAAATGACATGTAACATTTTTAATGGCAACATGGTCACTGATTTATTATTTGTTAAGGCACTTCTGTGATGACCGTAACCGCGACGGATGCCGACGATAGTGTGGACACCGACAATGGGGTGATTGGTTATTCCATCATCAGTCAAGATCCCCAAGTTCCCAGTGACCAGATGTTTACAATCAATAATCAGACTGGAATGATCAGTATGATCACAACTGGATTAGACCGCGAGGTTTGTGACCTGTTTATCTTGGAGATTTCTACTCTTCATGTCCCAAAATTCACCATTTTGGTGAATACTGAATACTGCAGAATACCAAATATATCTAGTCAGTGTCTATTTGTAAACACGATTCTGTATGTATATTTTGGCTCCACTCGTGTTTCTTACAATAATTATTGCTCCTGCCTGCCTGGAATTGTCTCCATGCTGCCAGGAGGCCGAGCTCTGGTATCTTTCTCCAGTCACACCTTAACACCTCTCATTCTTTCAGACCACCCCACAATACACAGTCTACATCAAAGCTGCAGATCAAATGGGGGCCGGATTGGTAACGACTGGTACCGCTGTGATCACCGTGACAGACATGAATGACAACCCTCCCATATTTGACCCCAAAACGGTAAGTGGATATTTTTCTTTGGTTAAGATGTTCCTATGAGAGCGCAGTCCTATAAGGGCCATAAACGTCTTTAGAAAAATGAAACAATGTGAGGGTTATCTTCAAAAAAAAGGTTGGACATCTTTTTAGCAAGGAAAAGTATACAGGGATATACCTAATAAGTGGGAAGTATGTTCATCCAGGGAATAATCTGATTGCCAATATTTGGAGACAGGAAGGAATTTATTTTTCCCGTTATGAGATATCATTGGATGATATGTCACTGGGGTTTTGTGTTTGCCTTCCTCTGGATCAATAAGTAAGTATAGATATAGGATAAAGTATAAATCTAAATTTACTTAGGTTGAACTTGATGAACGTATGTCTTTTTTCAACCTCATCTACTATGTAACGCTGTATCTCTGTAACGCTGTATCTCTGTAACGCTGTATCTCTGTAACGCTGTATCTCTGTAACGCTGTATCTCTGTGACGTTGTAACGCTGTATCTCTGTGACGCTGTATCTCTGTGACGCTGTATCTCTGTAACGCTGTATCTCTGTAACGCTGTATCTCTCTAACGCTGTATCTCTGTAACGCTGTATCTCTGTAACGCTGTATCTCTGTGACGTTGTAACGCTGTATCTCTGTGATGCTGTATCTCTGTGACGCTGTATCTCTGTGACACTGTATCTCTGTAACGCTGTATCTCTCTAACGCTGTATCTCTGTAACGCTGTATCTCTGTAACGCTGTATCTCTGTAAGGTGCATTTAGATTTCTCCGGGTGTTGGGTTTTCCTTTGTAGAAATATAAAATAACACTGTGAAAAGCTGCCTTTTAAATAACTACATGACATCCCAAACACTAACTGTACAGATATCAACGGCTTTGTTGAAGGTAAAACTGATATAACTGCAGTGTTTCAGGGCTAAATTCCTTAACTTACCACAAGCGGAGATGCCAGAGATGCTCCGTTTGGTCTTGGGGCTAATATCCAGATTGGAGCCTTTTGGAAAGTCTCATGTCATCTCATGTTTGTCTTATTTCCAGTACACCGCTGATGTCCCTGAGAATGAGAGGGATGTTGAGGTCGCGCGCCTGACTGTCACAGATGCTGATGTTGCCAATACAGATGCTTGGCATGCGGTCTACAATATTGTAAAGGGAAATGAGGCAAACCTTTTTGGTGTCACAACCGTTAACAACAACATTGGTCTCTTGAAAACAATCAAGGTAAGTCGGGTTCAGTATGCGTCTTCCAACTGGAGAAGACCTCAGCACTTTGCGGGTGTTTAATATTAAACTGCAAATAGTACAGATCAGGGGAACTATCGCAAATGACAATATTTTACCCTGAGGGTCACAGATACACGACAGAGAGACACTCAATAGGTGCCTGTGTAAGCAGCCAATGTGGACCTGACTTACTGCAATCTAAGTTCCTACGACTTGGTGCCCCAGCCATCGCTAAACCGCTTGCTTCCCTAATCAACTCTATCCTGTCTGCAGGCCATATCATTAACACCTGGAAAACTGACAGAGTTGAACCAATCTTCAAAAGTGGGGACAGAAATGCAGTTTCAAACTACAGGCCAATCTATCTTCTCCCAATACTATTCAAAGTCATGGAAAAATGTGTTCACTCCCAATTATGCGATTACTATACCAAGATACATTTCCCTAGCCAATGCCATACTGGCTTTCGCCCCAAACACTCCACAGTACCTACCCTGCTAAAAGTTTGCAATGAGATCCAGTGTGGAATGGAACGGGGACAACTCACTGGTGCAATAATCCTAGATTTTGCAAAGGCTTTTGATACTGTTGATCATGGTATCTTGCTAAATAAACTTCAGTGCTCTGGAATAGGGAAACATGCATTAAACTGGTTCCCAACATGGGTCTATCTCAGGTTCTGACTCCATACTCTTGGATATCACCTGTAGTGTCCCGCTTGGCTCTGTTCTGGGGCCCCTACTCTTCTCAGTCTTGATGAAGTAATATTGCTGAAATGAAGATACTGTTGATATTATGGAAATGGACTGGGGGGGTCTATGGAGAGGAAATTGTTAGCTGTGTTTGGAATCCATCTTGTCTTTTAGTATGTCTTTTTCTATGTGTTATATGTCAGTATGCGTGTTGTTGCAAGAGTGAACTTTGCTCC